>CM059294.1:12932500-12947500 GCA_030340665.1 Neosalanx taihuensis
GACTGGCTGTCGCTTGCTTTCTCAGGCTTCATCATTGGTCTCTGTGGGCAAAACGGAGAGTGGCTGGAGATGGAGGGGCCGAGCAGAGCCACACACATCAACACACACGCGCGCACACTTCCACACAAAACACACACCCACACAGGCATACACACTGCTCTGCAACAGGGAGAGGATATTCATGTCAACAAAGACAGCCGTTCTGACAGCTACAGTCGATTTGTGATTTAGATCTGCGAAAAAAAGCTACGCAGAGGCGAGAAAAGAGAGAGAGGGGGGGAGGAATGAAGTGAGAGACGAGGAGGGGGCGGAGGAAGGCAGAGGGGACGAGAGAGAAAAAGAGAGAGAGAGAGGGGACAGAGGTACGGTGGGAATAGCGAGGGATGGAAATCGTCAAAATAGGGCTCATGGTTTGTCATCCATGCGGCTGGGCAAGGTGCTCTGGATGCCAGCTGGCTGTGCCAAGCCAGCATCGCTCAGATTATCCCCCCCCCCCCCCTCTCCACAGGGACACTCCTGCTTTGGCACGGGGAACATAAACAACAAGAAATTTGGGCTAAGTCAAAACATGCTTATCGCTCTCTCGCTAAGAGGGATTAGACCCAGAAAAAAAGGAGGCCGCTTCGCTGCCTCTACACCCCCCCCCTCCCCTCTCACACCGCTCTACACACCCCCCCCCCCCCCCCCCCCCCACACCCCAACAACAATAACACACGCTCACACAGGAGGAGGAGAGAGAGAGAGAACAAACCCAACCCTGGCATTCAGAGCCAAGATGGCGCTGAACGTGAGAGCCGGATGCTGGCTGTACGACGGTCGGGCGACAGAAAAGGGCGTCTCGTCGCCGCTGACCCGGCCCGGGCCTCCGAGCCCCTGCAGCTCTGCGTGACACATCATGCACGAGCATTACGCAACGCGGAGGGGTCGGCGGGAAACAAACGGAGAAAGAAGCGGCTCGTTTAGCGAGAAACAACAGGGTGTGTCTCTGCGTTGGAGAGGCGGATTAGGGAGCGATGACTCAACGCGCATTCAGTGGCGTTGAAACTGCTCATGCAGGCTAGGGAGTAATAGAATGGGAATGTTTCGGGGCAAAAATACACAGAGGAAATGTCAGCAACGGTGCGCTGCTTAGAACATGACCAGTACACCCCTGCATGAATGTAGAATCATTCCAGCCTCATTCCCCCCCCCCCTCCCCCCCACCCCTTCACTGTAAATAACCATGGGCAACGACCGTGGGTAAAATGCCACAGTTAAACAATTATGAGTCATAAATATTAATAGGGCGAAGAACTGCATGTACAAATTGTAACGTGTGCAGCGCTTAACGTGTGTACATTTTGAACATCCCATCCTGCGCGCGGCACACTTAGGGAGGATCTCCAGATCCAGTTCGGCACGATAAAAATCAGGCGACGCGGGCGAAAGATGAATTCGCGAACGCGTCTTCACCCTGCTGCCACAGTTCCGTACAATAGAAAAACGCTTTAGAGGAAGGCTGCAAAAAAAAACACAGATATTCACAACCACGGACTTGATAATAACCACAATCAACTCTCCCGCGGGTGTGTTTGATTAGTCACCCCTCCCCCCCCCCCCCGTGTCCGCCTGGCGGGGCAGGTCGCCGCGCTCATCTTTGCCCTCGCGAAATGCCAGGGCAGCATTCCTGTTGTCGAGTGTCTGCGTGCCGCGGTCTCGTCGGAAACAATGAGCCCGGGCTTCGTTGACAGCTCGCTCATCAAAGCGCTGAGGCGGCAACGAGCCGCTGGCCACCGGTGGCCCGTCGACAGAATGACCCGGAAGGTTTCCGGTTAAAGAGCTGTCTTTTCTTTTCATGAGCCGACCCGGAGCGCTCGCCCGGTGGTGCTCTGTGCGCAGGGCTGGGATTAGACATGGAGAGGAGGTTCCACAAATACAAACAGTCAAACAGAAATGATCACATTATCTGTGTGACACTCATACACTGGTACTTCCTGTTTCTGATGACACTGATACGCTGGGACTTCCTGTCTTTGATACCACAGCTTACACTGGTGCCATCTATCTCACCTAAGAAATAAACGTTTGGTAAAAACAGATTCATTTAAGGTCGAATCCTCGATTCCAAGAACTTCCAGATGGAATGTTTGGAACCCTGAAAGGATCTGATCTCAGCTGGTGTTCATATTAAATCTCACAGACCTGAAATAGGGTCGTTTTTTTAACAGATACTTCTACTCCAGTCCCACTAGTCTGGGTTCAAACACGTCACCTGTCGCTGTGTTCCTTGGTGTCGAAAGTGTCCTCAGAACTCTTCAGGAGAGCGCCGGTCTGTTTTTTTTCAGTTCAGATCAACATTCTGATCACGTTCCCAGACACCCCTGCCCCAGACACAGCCCAACCAAACCGCTTTAATGATTCATCCACCACTTGGCTGTGCCTGCCTACAAAGTGGGACAGTTGTTTTTTAGTTTGTATCAAAAGCCCCGTACCCATAAATCAACATCTCAACGAATATACTCAGTCGGAAAAGCTTCTATTCATATTGTAAAATGGATCCATAATCACACCACAAACAGCTCCCAGCCTGAAGCTTTCAATTCAGTAACAGAGGAATTATCATGGCCAACACAAGCAGAGGAAAACAAAAATCACTGTTTCATTCTGTGACGGGTTCTCACTCCAGGGCATACACTTCTCTCCCGGGGTCTTTCTGCATCACTCAAGCAGCAGAACACACACGCTAACGCACTCACAAACACACGCGCGCGCACACGTATGAAAGACAAACACGTACGCGCCACACGCACACAGAGCGCGAGTGTTTGCAAGGTGTCGAGATTGGCTGCTGCAGCCTGCAATTCTGCTCCTCTGGTTGCTAGCCTCAATCTTGCTTCCCGCGCTCTCATTCGCCGAGCTCCCAGGACAAGCTGCTGGGTGATTGGACGGCAGCTCTAATGCATGCAGCCTCATGCGATGGGAGAACGTAGCGGAGCAGAAATGAGAGAGAGAGAGCGAGCGTTTCTTCCTGATTGTAATTAGGTCACTCTACACGTCTGAAAACACCCTCGATAGAAGAAGCAGGAATGGAGGGAAAATAGTCATATTTCCCTTCAGTGGGATCAAGTACGAGCCTGATTGCTACCCTATCGAATATAAAACGCACATAAGAAGCTGCCTAAAACCTTTGCGAATTCTAATCAGCTCAAGTACCCTGATCACTTCAATCTCCTGGGAGTGAAATGGTCCGACCCTCGGGGGGGAAATGGTGCCTTTCATTGGTCAGGGTTGTTTACCCTGCGATAATAAAATAAACAGAACAACCACCTCAACCTCCTCCTCACGCCCCTTCTCTGCTCTCTTTCTTGTCTCTCCTTCCACCCACTGGTCTACCTCTCTCTCTTTCTCCCTGTCACTCTCTCTGCTCGGCGTTGCCGGTGACCAGCGCAGCCTCCCTGCCCCCCCCGGCCCCCCGCGCTCCCCACCCCCCCCCCCCGCCGCTTTCCCAGTTGTCCTTCAATCCAACACCCTTCCTCACTCCTCTCCGTACTGCACCCTCAGATAACACCAGGGCATCATCCGCTACGTTCTGGAAACATCTCTGACATCACAGGGAGCGTCTGTTCATTCGGAGGCGCTGGGCTTCGATTGGCCCGGGCTGATGGTAACAGCATCTGTTGCCACCAGTGTTGTCGGTATTGACTGATGAGGTCACACAGGGCTTGTGTGCTGGGAAAACATCCCTGATTGAACGCAATGGATTGGCCGGTAGCTGGATAAATCTGCGTCTAATCGGCTGGCACAACTCTCTCTCTCACCGACCCTCGCCCCATCGCCCCCACCCCCTCCCCCCTTGCTCCTTCTCTTCACCTCTTACTGTCTCAGTCCCTTCATCCTTCCATCCTTCCCTCCCTCTCCGAGGACTCCGCTGGCAGGCTGTTTGAAGCTGCCACGGTGACCTGATGCCCTTCCGCAGCCAGACAGATGGGCAGGGCTGGCATTACCGGGGCACAATCTGGGAGCCCCAGTTCCACCCCCTCCTCCTCCTCCTCCTCTTCCTCCAGAGAGAGGCCGTCAGAACGAGAGAGACGAAGGAGAAGTGACAGCGCAGAGGGAGGTGTGTCTGGATGGAGAGTGACAGGAAGAGGAAGTCATGGCAGGGGAAAAGAGAGAGAGAGAGAGAGAGAGAGAGAGAGAGAGAGAGAGAGAGCTGCAGAGAGTTTCCTAGAGAGTCAGCTGTCAATCATAACCAGACTGCCTGCTGACTCTGAGGAAAGTTGCCTTCCTCTACTGCTCAGGGACTAATTGCATGTGGTGTACTTCAGAAGCAATCAGATTGGTCGCTATAATTGTAACAAGCTGAGAGCGACGTGCTCCGCCATCCTAAAGGGAAATCCATTCAGCCATATCTACACACGGATGCTAGCTGGGCTTGACTCGCACCAAGACCATGACTGCCTTAACTCGCTGGGCAAACCTGCACAACCTAAAGGGATTTGGCCACAGTACCTTATCTGTATCCTATCCTATATGGCTTTCTCTAAGGTATATCTCCCCTCCATATGGACACATTTCAAAGTTCTAAAAGCCAGTTTCACTTTGGTTTTGCGGGTCACAGCCAAACAGGGCGTAAAAATATAGTACGTAGGGCCGTTGGATCTCTTTCTTCTGGGCAAAGTTCTGGGCCGGAAAAGCCAGTTTCACATTTTGTTTCAGATGGGACATCTGTTCACTTCGCCAGAACCAGGCTCCATCAAGCCACCTCCCTCACCATCCGGCAACACCAGGAGAATATGGATGAACCCACAGTCTGGCTCCCCATATTAATTAGCAGCACAAAGTGAGGTGGGGGCTTTTTCCAGGTGCATATATATATATATATATATATATATATATGTATATGTGGAGTCAGGCTGTGAGGGTATATAAATACATACAGTATGTAGATATTCCTGTATATTCCTGTTGTGTCATTCTTCCTGTTCTGAATAATGACTGGATAACAACTAATGCACAGTCCTCTGTCTGAAAAGAAGTGAAACAGATTGCTGCAATTATCCCCAACATTCCTCTGACAGACGGCTGTTCGGCGCTGTGTTTTCTGAGGAGCCGTCAGGACGGAATCCTCACGACAGCAGCCTTTCGGAAAAACACGCCCAGAAATGTATTGAAGAAGGAATTTTTCCCCCCCTGATGAAAGCTTTGTTATCGTTGAAGCTTGTGAGAGATCTGAATGACAGGCAGAGGGGGGAGGGGGGGGAGGGGGGGCAGACTGACTGAAATATGGAGGAGGAGACGGAGGGAATGAAGAGAGTAAAAAGAGGGAGCGAGAAAGAGAGAGTCGGAGGATCGCAGAAGGTGGACAGGCCCATCATTCACAGCAGAGTCTGTCAGATGAGGCACATTATAACATGGTCAGCACATTGTGGATATCTAAACGTATGATTGAACACGCAAGTGAGCCCCAGGTAAATACAGCCAGCACATGGCCTGCCTGGTTCACAGATTACACGCTTATAAACGGTCCTGGGCTAAGTGTGAACACACACGCGCACAGAACGCGCGCTCAAACACACGCGGACTCACGTACGTGCACGCACGAATCCACAGAGTGGCACAGTCGCGCACAAACATCACACACAACTCCCCACGCAAACGTACCGACGCACACAAACACACACACAACACACAGACACACCCCTAGCGTAGCTGAGTGACACAAGTTGTCATCTGGACAGGATTATCACCATTAGTTGTGATCCATCAACAGCGAGCGACATGGAGGCTGTGTGTATTTATAGCCTGGGGGTCTTTAGAGAGCTGGAGAAGGACACACAGAGTGGAGCCAGCTGCTGCTACTGCTGCTGCCGTAGCTTCTCCAGGAGGCTAACTAGAATCCTGCTCTTTATTGCACTTCTATAGGGGATGTACCGGGTGGCGACCCTCACCCCACTTATAGAAACACACACCGAGAATCGAATGAGATGTCACTTAGGAACGACCGGATTGTCTCGCGAGGTCAAATGACATCGTTGACGCGTCGCCTTGGAGCGCCGCTAATGGGCGTGCTCTACCCCCCCCCCCCCAAACACACTCCCACACCTCCCCGCCCCCCCCCCCCCCCCCCCCCCCCCCCCCCCCCCCCGCCCTCTTCCAGCTTCTCTCTTTCTCCCCTGTACCTCTCCCTCTCTCTCTTTCCCCAATCTCTCAGCTGGAGAGTTGCATTGTGGCGCGGACTCGTTCTCCCCTTCGTCCTCCCTGTATCCTAGTCTCTCCTACCTCTATCCTCCTCTGTCCAGAATAGACACACACACACACACTACTGCCCAGACGACTTTATCAACACAACGTTGTCTGCAGAGATAGCCGTGAGCCTGTAACCCAGGATAAAACGCCACCTCAGACCGCGCCTCCCGCCCTCCTCGCAGCGCCAACGCTGTCCGCCATTTTGAAAGGGGGGGGGGTGACGCTAATGTACAGGACAGGGGCGTCATGCCTGACACTTCGGGTTAGGTTGAGACCCCCCCCCCCCCCCCCGTCCGTCCGCTGGCGAAGGCGGGTGACGCGGCGGAGGAGGAGAGACGCTGCTCCTCGCTAACCATGCGGTCCCCGCTCCACCCTAATCGCTAACGACAGGGAACAATGCAGCTGCCACGCGCGTGACCTTGCCTGTGGTGACGTCCGCCCCGACAGAGGCGCCCGCGGGGGCGCACACTCCGACACGCACACTGACACACGCACACACAAGCCCTCCATAATGGATGTTTGGTAATCAACATATAATCTACTGCTATTGCATAATTCATGAAACATTTACATCAATTTGCATATAAAACTAATCTTTACAAAGGTGCTCTCTTCGATGGAGCTTCTAAGACTTGACCTTGCTACGATGTTTCAACTATAAAATACTGTTGATTTATTTGATCAAAAGGGAGCTACTTTAGATCACATACGTATACAGGGGCAGCCTCTTGCAAGGACTAGTTTGAGTGTGTGAGTGTGTGTGTCTTGGTACCGTATCTGCTGTGTGTGTGTGTGTATGCAGGTATGTCTCTCAGGATGAAGAAGGCCAGGTCTGCATCTGGGCTACATGTTAAGGTATCCTGATAGACAGGAGGTATGACAGACAGGAGGTATGACAGACAGGCATCCTGACAGACAGGAGGTATGACAGACAGGCATCCTGATAGACAGGAGGTAATGACAGACAGGAGGTATGACAGACAGGAGGTATGACAGACAGGCATCCTGACGGACAGGGAGGTATGACAGACAGGCATCCTGATAGACAGGAGGTATGACAGACAGGAGGTATGACAGACAGGAGGTATGACAGACAGGAGGTATGACAGACAGGCATCCTGACGGACAGGAGGTATGACAGACAGGCATCCTGACGGACAGGAGGTATGACAGACAGGCATCCTGATAGACAGGAGGTATGACAGACAGGAGGTATGACAGACAGGCATCCTGACAGACAGCCAATCCACTTTTTTTCTGATCAAGTGGGATTAAAGCATCAGCGGTCGAGATTAGAAACTGTCCTCGTTTCTGGATGAGTGCTCTTTTAAGATCACAGGGTCGGAGGTCAATCTGACGTCTGAGGCTGTCTGTCTGTCTTTATGTTTGAATTGGATCTGTCTGTCTGTCAGCCGTCAGATCGCCAGAGGCCTGTTTGTTTGAACTGACAACAACAAGAACAAGAACAACAACAACAACAACAAAGCATGTATAGTTGGAACATTCAGTAACCTGTAACAACGGAACGTTCCATGCTTTCCTATGTCGTTCCTGCATGGTTCTATGCATCTGTTGGTTCCGTCACGAGGCCGTTATACACAGCAGGGCCCAGGAGCGTTATGTAAGGGCCAGATCCGGGATGGGAGAATCAGGGCCACGTCAGTGACGCACGGAGAAATCTAGTTTAGACGACACATGACTGTGAGTCCTGTGAATGATGTCACAGCTGCCCCGGGTCCATCTTTAAGAGCTCACCAACCCCCCCCCCCCCCCCCCCCCCCCCCCCCCCCCCCCCCCCCCCCCCCCCCCCCCCCTTCCTGTACCTGCGTCCCAGTCAGACACAACACGCCAATAAAGCATTTGTTTGCTCAACAACCTTTTAAGCCACTCAAATCTCTACCCCCACCCCCCCCTCATGAGTCCATGCTGGGGATCCATTTACTGACAGTAAGGCTCAGCTTTTAAGACAAAAAAACAACCCTAAAGGTGTTTTTTCCTGAACCTGTTGAACATGCCACCCATTCACAGCACGCTGTGTATCGACTAAGCTCTTCCTGTTTTCCGGAGCGAGGGATCGGAGGTGGGGGGTAGGGGGGGTGGGGGGTTGAATCAACGGTGAAACAAGCATTCGGGCCGAGCGTCTCTTAAGGACGTTCCTAAACCTAAACTAAACCCTGTTTAATGCCGGGGCTTTGGTGGAGGATCTTTCAGGAGGCTTGTTGGCTTTTCGAATCTGGTTAGAGCAGCTTTTTTTTGCCCAGAGCCCTGGAGCAGCACGCTCATCGGCTGCGCTAATGGGAAGCATTGCTGCCGCTCAAGACTCTCCGAACGCTTTGGCGCCTGGTCAAAACCTTCGACGAGCTGCTATTTGACTGAACTAACACCCTCCCTCTCTCCTCCCCTCCCCTCTCCTTCTCCTCTCCTCAATTACGTTCGAAAAACAACCGTTCCAATCTTCCCCTCCTCGCCTGGCCCTTTCCCAGAAGACTCCCCTGTCAGGGTACGTACCGTGTAGCATGCAGCAAGGGTTCCATTCCCTAACGGTGTGGAGGCCAGAGAAAATGACATGGACCGAGGCTGCTGCTTGACTTCAAAGAAGAAGTCACGTCATGTGACCCTGTGGAGAGTGGGGCACTGGGCTAATACATTAGCCCAATATAACCCTCAAGCCCAGCGAGGTGGAGAGAGGCTTGAGCTGGACAAGCCGATTTGAGCTGGTTACTGAGGGCCTAGGACAAGACTGTGAGCTGGGAGAAGACGGGGACAGAGAGAGAGAGAGAGAGAGAGAGAGAGACAAAGAGGAGACGAGAGGACAAAGAGAGAGAGAGAGAGAGAGAGAGAGAGTGAGAGAGAGGGAGGAAGGAGAGAGAGGGAGAGAGAGAGAGAGAGGAGAGAGAGAGAGATAGAGATAGTGAGAGAGAGGGAGAGGGAGGAAGGAGAGAGGGGGAGAGAGAGAGAGAGAGAGAGAGAGAGAGAGAGAGAGGAGAGAGAGAGAGAGGAGAGAGAGATACAGGAGAGAGAGAGTGAGAAAGAGAGAGAGAGAGAGGAGAAGGAGAGAGGGGAGAGAGAAAGAGAGAGGACAGAGACAGAGACAGACAGAGAGAGAGAGAGAGGAGAGGAAAGAGGGGGAAGAGAGAAAGAGAGCGAGCAGAGAGAGAGATAGAGGAGAGAGAGGAGAGAGAGAGAGGAGAGAGGAGAGAGAGAGAGGAGAGAGAGAGAGAGAGGGGGGGGGGATATTGATTCAGGTCTCTGTCTCTGCTGTACGTTGCTCTTTACAGTGCTTGTCTGTGCTTATTCTGTTGTGGGCTGGCCTTCAGCAGGTGAGCGTGCACTTCTGATTGGTTGGGGGTGTTAGGTCCCGTGCTTCCTGGCCCCTGGCGTCCTGGGTCATGGATATGAGGAGGATGGTGTCCTGGGGTGTAGAACTGGGCCAGGGCCAGCTGGTTAAAGCATGAGGCTCCTGGTGGGAGAGATGGCACTGCTGCCATCTGCTCCCTCTGCTCTTACTGTGCACTGGGATGGAGGCCAGACACAAAACACTCAGTGCACGTGAGCATTGATGTTTTGTGTGTGCGTGTTGGAGCTTTGTTTGTGTGTGCACTGGTGCGTGTGTGTGTGTGTTTGCACATGTGCAAAGTGGATGCCTCTGACTGCATTTGTGTTCACACGTGAATAGTGACGGCGGGGCGGGTGTGTATCCGATTGTGTGTGTGTGTGTATGTGTACGTGTCCGCGCGTGTGTTGGGGCGTGTGCACGTGTCAGCATGTGTTAGTGTGCCTGCGGGGTGTGTGTGTGTCTGTGTGTGTGTCTGTGTGTCTGTGTGTGTGTGTGTGTGAGTGTTTTGTTGCCTCTTGATGCATTAGCACCCTTGTGATGTGATGTGGACCGCTGCGCCCAGATGGCTTCAGCTGTGAGCTGGGACATGCGGATGCTCTCTGGAAGGACGAGGCGATGACATCAGATCCTGAACATCCTCCCTGTCTGACTCGGTAGCTCTAAGCAGCAAGACCAGCCTCAACCCTCCGCACCTCCCAAACGGGGCCCAACCCAAGAGGGAGAGGGGGGGAGGAGTAAAAAGGAAAGTAAGATGAAAGGGAGAATGATAGAGAGACAAGGAGAGAGAAAGACAGGGAGAGATAGAGAGACAGGAGACAGAGAGCAGAGGAGAGAGACAGAGACAGGGAGAGACAGAGTGACGGGGAGAGACAGAGAGGACAGGGAGAGACAGGGAGAGACAGAGAGACAGGGAGAGATAGAGAGACAGGGAGAGACAGAGAGACAGGAGAGACAGAGAGACAGGGAGAGACAGAGAGACAGGGAGAGATAGAGAGACAGGGAGAGACAGAGAGACAGGGGAGAGACAGAGAGACAGGGAGAGATAGAGAGACAGGGAGAGACAGAGAGACATGGAGAGACAGAGAGACATGGAGAGACAGAGAGACGGGGAGAGACAGGGAGAGATAGAGAGACAGGGAGAGACAGAGAGACAGGAAGCAGAATCCAGAGGAAAAGCTCCACATGGGAGCAGAAAAGTAGGGATGACTGGGGCACTCGCACGTACGCACACACAAACGCACACGGATGCATACACACACACGCATAAACACACACACACACACACACACTAATCTCATCAGTATTGGCCATGACTAATACTGCCCCATAGATAGAAACACCAAGCGAAACAGCTCTGCTGCTCTGTGACAGTTCCCCACCTCCGGCCAACGCTGACCCAAATCCACTCTCCTTCTCCAGAGTCTCCAGCACACAACTCAGCAGCCCTGCTCTCTCTACCCAGGGAAGGGGCGGCCAGGCTGGGGCATAAGGGGTGGCGACCCTCCCTACCCCTGGACCTCCGATGTAGAAGAACCAGTGGAACACTGACCAAAGCCTCTCATCCAACAAATAAACTTGCTCTCCTCTCGGGAGTGTACTACTAAATCAAAACCAACAGGCACAAATACATGTTTGTCTCCTGAATGTAAAGTTAAGTACTCTGCAGATATAGTGGAGGGTCGTCTGTGTTCTGTATATAGATGAGAAAGAAGATAACAGCTGGTAGAAAAGCATTCTCATCGCTGATTACTTTGAAATAGGAGCTGACATTTCTTTTGCGGGGTTAAGCTTTCATCTGTGTTTGTCCTTCCCAAGGGCAAATGTATCTCTCTTAATCAATATTCATTATGTTTGCTCATCTCAGAATATGCTTTGCATAATTGCTTGGCCCGCAGAGCTAATATGTTCATGTTAAATGAAGCAACAAAAACCCTGAACTTTCATTCGGAGGTGAGACAGTTTAGCTGATCCTCGGCATCCATCAGAATTTGTCAGTGTGACATCATCCCATGAAATAAGCATAAGAAAAGAACTCATTTAAAGCTGTTTGATCGCCGAGCCCGACAGAGCAGGGGGGGTGAGGAGCGGCTCCCATGATGCATCAGGAGAGAGATAACAGAAGGCCGGTGGGGCACGAGCGGAGGAGCGCTCGGGATGAAGAGCAGAGGTGAGAAGGGCTGGTGGGGAGGGGGGGAGAGGGTCTGTCTTCCTGACCACACCCCCACCCCACCCTGACCTCCTGGATCATGTGACAGAGACACGGTGTTCGCATCCCAGCAGGTTTTTCCTTCACATAAATCGTGGGTTGATGGCGAAACAGAGAGAGCGAAGGGAAGACGCAAGAAAATGGGCCCCACGCCAGATTCGAACCCAGACCCTTGTGTTCGGGCCTCAGCCCATACGATACACACCCTCTGCCCCGGGTGAATTATGGGGTTAGTGCCCCCAGACACAACCTCCATTGATGTGGATGCAGAAGAGGAGTTGGTTTGGACGATCATGGCGTGTGAAAACGGTGTCAAAACACCGCAGGTCGTCCAAGCCATTGCTTTCGATAACTGGTAGCATCTCTAACGATGTATCTTCTGAGCGGCGCCTGGACGACTGCAGATTCCTCAGTTAACCTCCAGAGTGCTTCTCCTCCTTCATAAGGGCTTTACAACCATGTACTACTTCACAGTATACAGTATACATGGCTCCCCTTCTCTACCCATGCCTTTCTCTCTCTCTTTCTCGCTTTACCTATCGCTTCTGCTCTTACTCGCTCTCCTAAAGGATATCTCGGTTTTCCTCTCTCTCTTTTCCCCCCACACCCCTTCCACCACCCTTCCTTCCTCACCCCGTGTTTGACTGATGTATAGGCGTGGACCCTTGGGGAGCAGGGTCGGGCTTTTAATCAGGAGGGCCAAGGCCAGGGAGGTGGGGAGAGATCAAGGATGAAAACCGAATGGGGAGGTGGAGGAGGAAGGAGGAGAAGAGGGCTGGATGGAAGGAGGGGTTGGAGGCAGATGTGAGAAGCTGCTGGCTCCAGAACAATCTTAACATGATCGACCAGAGCCCTGTCATAACTGGACATCAGTGCGTTCATCTCATCCCCAGTTTAATCCCGGTGACGGGATTCAATAGAGAACCTTCCGGATCGGGAGCAGAGCGGAGTCAAGCAGATTTGAGGAGAGAAGGAGGACCGTCAAGCCGTCATAATAGATTAAAGAGGACTTGGAGAACATGGGCAACCTTCACCTTTTGATCCTGCTGCTTGCTTACACACACACACACACACACACACACACACACACACACACACACACACACACACACACCACACACACACACACACACACACACACACACACACACACACACACACACACACACACACACACACACACACACACACGCGCATACACATACACACACTGTATGTGTGTGAAAGAGTGACTTCCTGTGTACCTTCACAGCCTTCTCTGTGTGTGTGAGAGCCTCAGACACATCCAAGTCATGAATCTTCATTAGCTACAAACGCTGAATAATTAACAGCCAATTAATCCAGAGGACAGTGGGCTGTTCCACATTATCCCAGTTCACCCAAGGCACATAAACATGATTAGATAAGGACGTGCAGAAATATTAGTGGCATATTTAAGCATATTTCATGCGTGGGAAGAAAAGGTACATTATATTCAAAACCCAATTATGAAGATATTGACTTTGCGGCAAATGCGTACATTTTTTGCGTGTGCGAAATGACAGTGGATTCATGTAATGGTTTGCTCTGAACTTGGAAATGCCTCGTAGGCTGTCGAATGTGACACTATTCTCGCGTCACAGCAGAGATCGAGTATGAGACTTCATCTTCATACCTGCAGTTCATACATTCACACATTCATTCACATACATTCATTCACACATTCATACATCACCTGGGTAATGCACATTCCAGCCAAGTCTAATTTCAATATAACCAACGCCATTGAATGAAAAAATCCGAAACACCCGTCCCGGGTTTAAGAATTGATCTGGATCGCCTCTTAAAGCAAAGGGGGAAATACATCTAACCCTGGCGTTCTTCATACTGAATTATGTATGCATTGGAGCCAATGGGGCTGCTATTCTGCTACACTAAATGACCTTTCATGATAATTGTGTTCCCATGTCCTACGGCCGACAGCCTGGAAGAGGCTATTATGCAAGTGGGCTGACCAAGCTCCAGCGGATGTTGGATTTAAATGTCAGACTAGCCGGGGATAACAAGCGTGGATGGTTAAAGCATCTCTGCTGGTCTGGTCTGTGTGGGATGGTGAGGCAGGCCGCATGCTGCTCGGCACCCGGGTCGCATGACCTCACTCTACCCAGAAGGACCAGCCTGGGCAAGCAAGTGTGTGTTCTCAGGCAATGAGTCAGTAGGTGGGCTGTGAGTGTTTGACTGTGTCGGTACTGAGATAGACAAGAGAAGTGTGCCTGTGTGTGTGTGTGAGAGAGAGAGAGAGAGAGAGAGAGAGAGAGAGAGAGAGAGAGAGATAGAGAGAGAGAGAGAGAGAGAGAGAGAGAGAGAGAAAGAGATAAACAGTAAAGAAGACAAGTCATCATTGTTCAACACTTCTGTATTCAGGTCTGTTATGTAATGTTACAGAGAGTTGTTGAGGATGAACCCCAGCAGCAGTGGTTCATGTGGCTCTGCACCAAGTCAGATCAAACAGATCCAACCATAGGCTCCATGCAGGCCCTCAACGAAGCCCTGGTTCACCCGTGGCAGCAGACCTAAGCTGCGCTCCTCCTGCAGGGCGCCAGGAGAAGGGAGCTGGGGGGTCAGGGGCCGTTTCAGTGGCTAAAAATAAGTGTTCCCTGCTAGGAGGTGCTTCTCTAAAGCGCATTAGAGCGCTGTCACACTAGAGCGGGCCAGCTGTGCCAGCGGGTGGGACACATGTCACCTCCCATCCAGACTCACCAAGACTGAGCTCCTCTGGACAGGTTGGGGACGTCCTCTCCCTGTCCCCCCTCCACTCTCTCTCCTCTCCTTTCTCTCTCTCTCTCTCTCTCTCTCTCTCTCTCTCTCTCTCCTTTCTCTCTCTCTCTCTCTCTCTCTCTCTCTCTCTCTTTCCCCTGTCCCCCTCCACTCTCTCTTTCTCCCTGTCCCCCTCCACTCTCTCTCTCTCCTTTCGCTCTCTCTCTCTCCCTGTCCCCCTCCACTCTCTCTCTCTCCTTTCGCTCTCTCTCTCTCCCTGTCCCCCTCCACTCTCTCTCTCTACCTCCCTCCCTTCTCTCCCTTTCCCATCCCCTTTCTCTCTCCCTGTCCCCTCCACTCTCCCTCTCCCTCTCTCTCTCTCTTTCTCTCCCTCTCTCTGCCTGTATGGATATCAGTGTGTTGCTGCAGCTCTCTGCCTGTCTGTCTGTCTGTCTGTCTGTCTGGGTGATGTTGGCATGCAGCAGGCAAACCAACA
>CM059294.1:12952500-13082500 GCA_030340665.1 Neosalanx taihuensis
TCGCACGCTTCACCTCACATCGTAAACACGGTCGCAGGTAAACACAGCGTCTTAAAAAAGGGAGATGCTCTGATGCTGCTACGGAGGAACCAGAAGGAGATGGAGGGATTTATCTCAGGTTGCCGACGATCGACCCGTCTCCTCTTTCATCTTGGTGGGGCTGTCATGGACTGACCATTAATAGGCCAGATTATCGATGGGATTGGTCGAGCCAGTCAAAACCCACTGCTGTCAGCCAATAGAAAGGAGAAGGAATATTAACTTACAGGATCTGTCCATTTGAAAGAGAGATCTCAGAACTAGGAGAATACAGCAATATACAGACTCCATATTAAGGGTGTTTCCAGACTAGAGGCCTGTGGAAATAAAGTGGAAATAAATTCTAAAGAAGGTTAATTAAGTTTGATTCTAATTTATTTTCAAAATGATGATGCTACTGAGACCGCCAAAGAAGACGAGATTTTGTTATAAGTCAAGTACACATAAAAATAATTATAAGGTTAACATAATGTGATTAGCACAAATATCCTTTCCGGGATTTTCATAGCTGACTATTGGTTCCATTGTCACATGCCTTTTTAACTAAAACCTTGTTACACAAAGTGCCAGAAGGCTAGTATAAGCTTCATGAAGCCTTGCATTTCGATGGCATTGCCTTTTTATGAAGCAGCCACTGTAACTGTACAAGGTAACGTTTATTCTCAAGGTCAGTCAGAACGACTGCCATAAGCTTCCCTTCTGTGCCTGTGATTGGATGAGATTGTAGGTTCCAGAGGCTTAATGCTTCCCGGCAAGATCTGCGATCTCCAGGGAGCAGTCTCCTTCTCCTCTCCTCCTCTCTTCCTCTCCTCCTCTCCTCTCTCTTTCTCTGCATACATAAGTAATCCAGTGCTGAAGCCTTGATGTCTGCTGGTCATCGTGGCTTTGAAAGGGGGCAGGTCCCCGAATGGTAATTATATCTAATGAAGGGCAGCGTCAGTGGGAGTTGGGTCATTGTCGAACCTGTTAAATTGTTAAGATTATAATCTCTTCTCGCCAACGCCTCATCAGCGAGAGTTTCTGATGAGGTCACGCCTGGATTACTTTTCATGAGTTGTCGAAGAAAAGGGGTGTGTTTGACCTCCCACGGCAAAACATGTTAGTCAAGGTCAAGTCAAGCATGTCAAGAACACAG
Organism: Neosalanx taihuensis; assembly: GCA_030340665.1. Lineage (NCBI taxonomy): Eukaryota > Metazoa > Chordata > Actinopteri > Osmeriformes > Salangidae > Neosalanx > Neosalanx taihuensis. The sequence goes on from CM059294.1 coordinate 12,953,675, forward strand.
GGTACATGTCTGAGGTCAAGGAGAGCCCTGGGTGACAATGTTCTTGACGTGTTCCTGCCCTTGTTCAGATGGATGTGCTTCTGGGAAATGAAAAGCTGGATCCTATCGATAAGAGGCCATGTTCTGCTTCTAACAGACAAGCCTGACCCTTAGCTGTCCAAGTGGTCCAACTTCACCATCAAACAACACCCTCCATCACCCCAGATTTAGAAGCCAGCCTGATACAGACCGTTGGACAAAACTCTCTCAACTTGGAGGGTGAAGAAGGAAGGCAACATGGCTGCCTGGAGCACAGAAGCTAACAATGTCCTGCTTAACCAGCTTTGAGTGAGTGACATCAGCCTTCGGTCCCTCACTCTGGAAGGCATAAACACTGGATCTGATGCGGGCAAACTTTAGCCTGATCCTCTGCCAGTTAACGACTCCCCTTCGCCTTGCTGTAACATCGTTAAATCCCACGCTGAAATCAATTACAAGGCCTGTTCTGACAGCTCCGTATTGCCTCTCTCTGGTCTCTCCACACGGCCAACCGGAGCTGGCATCTGTCACTTCCTCTTCCTGTCCATGCCCCCCAAAACTCCAATCAGTCAGGAGGAGAGAATCAGAGGTGACGACCAAATATGGGCTTAATTTCGAGCTGTGACTAAAGTCTCCCAGGCTGTGACAGGCAGGCAGGGAGGCAGGAAGACAATCATTACAGAGACTTGGAAGTGACCGTGGCTCCAGAGAGAAGGAGCGCAGTGAGGGGAGAGGAGGTTAGGTGTGCTGGAGCATCACCAGAGCTGCAGGAGATCACGGCCATTCTAGGGTGATGCCTCCATAATGAGACATGACAGGAAGAGGAGGGAATGAAACAGGAGTGATAAGAAAAGAACTGTGTGTGTGTGTGAGTGGCTGGGCTGTCTCTCCCCTCTCCAATCCTCTCTGTTGCCATTCTCTCCTCTCTCCTCCTCTCCACTTTCCTCTCCTCTCCAATCCTCCTCTTCTCTCATTCTCTCCTCTCTCCTCCTCTCCACTCCCATCCTTTCCTCTCCTCTCCAATCCTCCTCTTCTCTCATTCTCTCCTCTCATCTCCCCTCCTCTCCTCTCCACTCCCATCCTTACTTCTCCTCTCCTCCTCTTCTCTCATTTTCTCCTCTCTTCTCCACTCCCATTCTTTCCTTTCCTCTCCAATCCTCCTCTTCTCTCATTCTCTCCTCTCATCTCACCCCCTCTCCAATCCTCCTCTTCTCTCATTCTCTCCTCTCATCTCCCCTCCTCTCCTCTCCACTCCCATCCTTTCTCCTTCTCTCCAATCCTCTCCTCTGCCACCCTCTCCTATTCTCTGCGCTCCAGTCCCCTCCTCACCCTCCCCTCTCTGCCACCTGTTTGGGCATGTAAACACAGCCACGTCTCATTAGACCCCAGCTTATCTCCAACCAGAAAGGCGTAAAACATTCCGTAAAGCTCGAAAGAGAATTACTGTCCCTTCCCTTTCATTCTGAGCTGGATTTGTGGCAGCAGGAAGCTCAAACCGACGGGGGGGCAAAGTTTGAACCTGTCGAAGAGGCCGCAAGGCGCTCGAAGAATGACCGCCCAAGTGAAAGATTGAATTTAACGGCGTTCCAGTTACCTTTTAACGAGCCCATGTAAACACAAACGATTAAGCTGTGCTGATGCACGGCTCTCTGGGTACGTCTGTAAAAGAGTCTATACTTTCAGGGGGAGGGGGGGGGGGGGGGGGAGTGCACCAAATGAACTAGGAGGTGCGTGCTGCTAATCTATTTTGTCTGGATAGATTATCTTCTCCTCTGTTCCAGACTGTGTTCCAATAAAATCAAAGGTAGAGTACTCTGTCAGACGTTGCGGCCGATTAAAGTTTAATGAAAGACTTTTAATTAAAGTCTCAAACAGCAACGCAGATGGAGGCTCTGGTGACTGGGAGAGGATCCAGGAGAAGCAATATTAAAAAAGCCCACACAGATACAACCTAACCGAGCCGAGCAACGACTGGAGTCGGATAAACACATTTCCTCACCCACTTTTTCTGTTTCGTTCAGCATTTAAAGTGGAGGGAAAATTAGCTTTGTTTGATATTCAGCACACAAAAAAAACCCCACAGTGGTGGAATCTCTGGCTCACTGCTGTGGCGGTTCATTTTCCATCCGACGTGTGTCGTGCTTTCTGCTGATCCAGCTCTCTGAGGGGTAAAACGGCTTTAATCACCATCATCTGCTTCACCTGCCCCTGACAACATACAGACCATTTAAATGTGCGTGTGTGTGTGCATGGGAGGGAATGTGCCGTGTGCAATTATTCCATGAATATGTGTGTGTGTGTGCTGTTCATTTCAAAATGCATAGAAAGATAGAACGAGAAAGAAAGGGAAGAAAGAGAGAGAGAACAGAGAGAGGAAAGAGAGCGAGGACAGAGAGAGGAAAGAGAGCGAGGACAGAGAGGAAGGACACAGAGAGAGAGAGAGGGAGAGAGGACAGAGAGATGAAGGACACAGAGAGAGACGGAGAGAGGACAGAGAGATGAAAGACACAGAGAGAGAGACGGAGAGAGGACAGAGAGAGAGAGAGGACAGAGAGATGAAGGACACAGAGAGAGAGAGAGGACAGAGAGAGAAAGACACTTTCCGTGGCTCGTAGGGTTGAGAGGGGCGTGACAGGCTGTGATTAGGCAGAGCCCGTGGCTGTGACAGGTGCACTGAGACCTCCACACTGACGGAACACAAACAGTCTAAAGATGGATCCCTAAATCAAAGGCTTTGTTTCATTAGACTTCATTTGGCTTGCCTACCGCACAATCTGATATTGTAAGACACACCACAAGGGTATAGCGCAACGATCATCATAGCTGTTGCCTGAAATGAACCGAGCAGATCGTAGCTTGAGCACTGTTCTTCAGTTACAGCAGAGTGTAACTCTGACTCAATCAGACAGTGCTGTGGCATGTTGGGTGACTTCTGCTCTGTGTCGTCCTGCAGAGACAGGAAGCTGCTCTGGGTAGAGCTCAGCGTGCTGGAGGACGGCGCGGCTGAAAGCTTTTCACACCGCAGATCTCACATGATGAGGCTCTAATTGGCCCGGAGTTCTCCGAGTGCAACGACTGTTGCTGCTCGACATCGCTCTACCTCTCTTCCCGTCTCCCTTGTCTCTCTCGCTCCTTCTGTAGCTCTGTTATCTCTTTCTTCCCCTCTCTCTCTCTCCCTCCGTAGCTCTCTCTCTCTTTCTCTCACACACGGACAGACAAACAGACAGAAACAGACACAGAGAGCTATTCAGTGAAATACTACACTGTGTAGTTATTGAACCGTAAATCACTTGCAGTTTCCTATAAGCATCTCACTCATATTCCGGCATGTTCCTGTGCCCTGCAGCCCCGGTTTTGTTAACAAAACACAGCTCCAGGATTCAGCCTCATGGCTGCTTTCCCTCAAACAGCTGGTCGAGCAGGACGAGAATCTGCGGAATATAACTTTAACCTTAGGGTGCAGTGCTACTGTAACCTTCTGTGTGTCACTTTGGCAGGACCTCCAGTCCTGCGTTGAATATCAATGCTTCCTATGTAGTTCACAAGCAGAGATGTTCCACTGGCTTCAATACTAATGCCTGCCTGGTCCCTGTAGGCCTAATTACCTAGCATGTCTGCCTGCATGTGAGAGTATGAGCGCATGCGAGTGCATGTATGTTGTCTGCCGGGCTACATGCGAACATCTCATGTATTAATAAACTTTTTAATGAGGGGTATTTCCCTCGAACACTCACCACCGTGGCTTTATCGGTACACGGAAACACGCTTATAGCATGACTAATGAACCCGTGTATGACTTCATGGAGCCTTAGAAGGAAAAGAGGAACCACGTTGAAAAGTTCTGTCCCGTAAAACTGCCCGACGCGTCCTTCAACTTGAAATCAATTTACACCCCTCCACCCCGAACGCGGCCACCCTCATAGGTCACCTCCTATCAACCCAAGCCATCTTTTGATCCCCCCCTCCACCCCCCTCCACCCCCCCACCCAGAGAGAGAGAGAGAGAGAGGGCCGGGTGAAATGCAACATCGTGCTGACCTTTTGGTGCTGAACATGTTGATGAAGTCTTGTTTCTCCAGCGTGCCTGATGTCTGGGGGAGCTAGCTGCAGGAAGGGTTCGGTCTTACTTCAGTCTGGACCTAAGGAAGCGGAAGACAAGGACGGAAGGAAAGACAGAGAGAGAGAGAGAGAGAGAGCAAACGAGAGAGAGATAAAAGGTGGTTGCAGAGAGAGGGACAAACAAGGAGACTGTCAGTTGAGAAGACATCACACTCAAACAGACCTACTTATAGCAACTCACAACACGATTCATATTGTATATATTAGTATAAAAAAACTGTGTGGGTCTTAGTGTGAGCAGAAAAATACAATATGTCGGTCAGTTGTTTCTTGACGGATGCATCAGCGCACCCTTCAAATGTAAAGGACGGTGAAGAAGAGGATTCAATTATTAATGCTGGAATCCATGTGGGTTTCACTCCTAACCCTGCTCTCTGTAATGAGGAGAACAGAGAAGGGTGGGGGGGGGGAGTGAAAGAGAGTGAAAGAGAGTGAAAGAGAGAATCTTGGAGGTTTCTGTGAAACGGTCTACAATCTCATTTGCAACTGCTGCAACTGCTCGTCAGCATAACGATTCATGCTCACACACACACACTCACACACACACACACACACACACACACACACACACACACACGCCCATTCACGGAAGCTTGCACACAAACTAGCTCACGTGTACTTCCTGCCTGGCCCATCTACCTGATACCAAAGACATTCATACTTTACACATACACACACGCACACGCACACACATACACACACACACAAACACACACATACACACACACACACACACGTACACACACGCACACACACACAAACGCACACACGCGTACGCACGCACACACACAAACGCACACACGCACACACACACACACACACAAACACACACACATACACGAACACACACACCAAGAAGGGCCAATAAGATCACACAACCAGGGCCAGGTGGTGGTTAACACACACCTGCATATCGCCTGGTTCTGGTTCTTGCTCACCGTCATCCATGCAAGATATTAACACATTCACTCCTTCCTGTACCTTCAAAACTGAGATAAGGCGTCGATGGTTGACCTCATACATATCCATGGAACATTCCCAGTGCTTGAGGTGCGATAGACCAGTGAATCAAGCTACACACAGCTAAGGGAAAGGCTCCTTCGCCTCGCTTGTGGAGTGCAGTTTCGACATCTGCAGTCAGATAGTTGGACTGAAAGATTCAGACGGAGAAACATAGGGTGTTTCGCTTTTTCCGTTACGACACCTCCACACGTCGACCAATGAGGCGATACGTAAACAAACCGGGGTCAGGGTTCACCAGTCACACAGATTAGATTATGTCATCGAGTTTAGGTTTAGTCATTGGCTGTCTACTGTCTGGTCACGTCACTGCGTAGAACACTGTGATGTGGATTGACATCTCCGGGCCCTTGAGCAGAGAGGCTGCCCTCATTCACCTGCATCCCTTACGGACTCTTCTGGAAAAGCCCAGAATGCAGGAAAACAAAACAAAAACAACATAACGAAATAATATGTACAAAAGTGTAATTGTAAATACCCCAGTGGATGAGCGCATGGAGAGAGGAATGTAGTCATTATACGTTTCATCTGCTGAACCGAGCAGAACGCTAATCGAAGAGAACGTTCCGTATGCACTGGAGGGAGCACAGAGGGACAATTTCAAAGAGTTGTACGAATTTGTCCCTCTCCCGTTTCTAAGATGTGACTCACTTTCCCATTCGTCACAGTGTTGCCAGGCTTTAAAATGATTACAGGGAATAGGCTTTACGGACGCCATCGCCGCCGCTCCCAGAAATAAAACGAGGAAAACTCGACGCTCTCTGGAGGGCCGGGAGAACACGATCCGCGGACGGGAACCTAAAAATAGACGTGCGCGTTTCTCAGGGAGCGCAAGTTGGGAACACCACAGGAGCCAAAGAAATCTGGTCAGTTGTTCGGGATGTCAAAAACAATCCTTCCTGTGATGATCTAAGAGGACAAAAGTAAGGGATCTGATTCTTCTCTTTCTCCCTCCCTCCCTCCCACTCACCCACCCTCCCTCTCCCTCTCCCTCTCTTCACTGCTGCAACCCCCGAGTTTTTAATTTGTAGGGGAAAGAAGCGTTGCAGAGGGAAACCTTTTCCACATTTACATTATTGGATTTGTGATAGAGTATACTGCATGTTAATACGACAGTAATATCAGACCTTGGGTGAAGCCCAGAATGTAAACGAGAATATTGATTGCGGGTGGTCAGTAGCACCCTGGACAGATTGCTGCTTCTGTGAAGAAAATTGAGAGCAGGAAGACCAGAAGCAAAACAGGAGTTCATGCATATGAACTCCCAACCTCTCTTACTGTGGTTATCTCTTTCATTCTCTCTCTCTCTCTCTCTCTCTCTCTCTCTCTCTCTCTCTCTCTCTCTCTCTCTCTCTCTCTCTCTCTCTCTCTCTCTCTCTCTCTCTCTCTCTCTCTCTCTCTCTCTCTCTCTCTCTCTCTCTCTCTCTCTCTCTCTCTCTCTCTCTCTCTCTCTCTCTCTCTCTCTCTCTCTCTCTCTCACACTTACAGTATACAACCACATCTCATTACTTTTACTTCCCGGTAAACAGACAAACTAGAACACAGGTGAATCTAAATGGACCCACATCTAGAACGGTCCATGGCGAAGCTCAAACAGTCCTACCAAATCATACCATCCACCAAAGACGGATGACAAACAGGCAAACGGTCTCTCCGTCTGCAGTGGTATTTCTAGTCACAGGGACACACAGGGACAAACTGCAGCTACTGCATTGGGGACTGATGAGTCATCCAGAGCCACCAGGCTGTCCCATTGTCTCCACAGTGTCACTGTTTACATCCCTGTATCTCTGCACCCCTTCCTCCCCCTAACCCTCTTCAACCCCCACACCCCTCCTCATCCATACCAGGCCCGGGCAAACACACACAAAGTCTGATTGCTTCAGGTTTTTCCGGGGAGTAATAGGGGTCACATTAGTCTGGCAGGAAACACAATGTCATTATGGAAATGCTCCGTCGATTACAGTGGCAGGGTAAACAAGCCCTTCGTCATTTTCCCGCCTGTTTACACTTCTGCTTTCTCCTTAACGACTGGAACGTATGGAGGCCGGTGTCATTTCAAAGCGCCTTATCTGCCTCGCTGCTGCGCAGGTTTGAGAACACCTCGCTGGTAAGATCATAATGGCCACGGTGTATTTCAACAGTGATAGCATAATAACAACAGGAAATGCGTATGGTTTTAGCCCATTGAGAGAGATGCACTGCTGCTCTGCGACTCCTACCAGCCAACTAAATGGACTCAGTAGATTTCTGTGGGCATATATTTACAGTGGAAATGGTGCTTATCATGCATTTAGAACGCTGTAATAATAAAAAAAAATTATAATCTTTGCTTTGGATTCTGAGGCACAGCAGAGCACTAATCTACTGTTCTTCCCAGTTACACTGAATCGTGGTCAATTGGCAAAGCCCGAACCTGGGATTTCAGCAGAGAAGCCAGTGAATAGCTGCAGCAGTCCCAGCACGGCTGTTTATAAAGAAGGATGCAAGGCTTCAGTTAACATTATAGTCGCCGTCCCTCTCTCTTTATGATGCAGGCCTTTGTAACAAGGATGAAATACACCAGTCTATAAATGTTCCATGAATTACCATGGACAATGAAAGCGTTATAAAACTAAAAGCCGTGAGCGCTTAACGGCGTTTTAAGATATTTCACCCTCATCCAATAACGCATCAGAAATAGCAGGCCGTGAAATCTTGATGTGTAAAGTAAGTGCTCTAACTATAGTTTTTAAAACACGCTCATCGAGACAGTCCCAGATTAAAACCTGTCGTAAAAATAAAATTAAGAACACACAAATTAAAAATCTCAGTTGAAGATTACCTTTCAATTCTTGGTTAGACTTAATCTGTTAAAGGACTCCAAAATGCCAGCCAATCTTAAACACCTAACATTGCTTAGCTGGGAGCCAGTACAGTGTATCCATTACAAGGTCCCAACTCACTCTCCGGGGGACATGCTTGGTTTGCATCCATTATTCAGAACCGGCCTCTGACCGCGGAGATGGAGCTGCTGCTGATCCCAGCCCCTCAGGAACCTGGAGAACCATTCCAGAGTTGGGTTCAAACGCCCAGATGAGTTTGAAATGTAATTATTAGAACCAAACAACCAGGAAGCAGATACATAATAAGGAACAGGAACTTCCTCTAGTTAACAGGAGATATGCTAAATGAATGAAGTCGAATGGATTTATTAATTGGCAGATTTTCTTTTGCTGTGGGTCTATTTCTGCAGTCTTCTCCTTGACAATCGGAGCCAGAGCTCACCTCTTCCTGCTCGTCTATTCTGGTCTAATGTTCTGTTCCATCTTTGCTCAACCAGAAAGCACTCAGGCCAGTCGGAGAGGATGAGAGCCGCGCTGTGAGGTAGAGGCACCACACTGACAAGAGGACGCTGTCAGGCTGAGTTATGCAGAAACACGGGTGGCTGAGAAGAGCCTTGCTGACTCATAACACCAGACACACACAGACAAACACACACACACACTGCGTCCGATGACATAACACTGTCTTCCAGTCGTTGATTGTCGGGGGTGGGGGGGGGGGGGTTGGGGAAAGCAGGAGCCAATGAAAGGTGATGTTTATGGGTGTAAAAAGTTAGGATTGGCTGCTTCGGATCTGGCCCCCGGCCACTTCACCTCATTGTCCTGGAGTTATGTGTCGTGAGGCTGTGATGTATGTCATCTGCTTGTCATATTCATCACTGTGTATGCCAAGAGTCTGGCATGACCGCGGCAGAACGGGAACCCTGTGTTTAATACATCACACCTGATGATGACGTGATGTCAACATGCAGTCATCAGATACAGATCACACAGGACTAAGTGAACGTGTGTTTCCTTTAAAGACAAGCTCAAACTAACATCCAGCAGAATGTCACTCTTAAATCATGAAAAAAAACTGTCAAAACACACCGATTTCTCATGAGAATCTATGAACACTGAACAATTAGCCAGTCAGAATTGTCGTAGAGGGAGGCTAGCGATTATGTGTGTGTGTGTGTTTAGGCGTGCTCATTTGTATGTTTGTGTTTGTACACATATCCAATCCACGTGTGTGCGTCAGAGTGTGTGTGTGTGTAAGGCTGCTGGTGGAGGACAGGCGCAGAGGGAGGGACAGAGGAAGACGTAGGCTGAGACGGAAGCAGGGACGGCGGGTGACGTGTGGGTCGTTGGGGGTGGGTGGCTCCGGGGGTCAGAGGGGAGGGTTGCTCAAGCTTAGCGGGGCAAATCCTCTATAATCCTTCCCTATTCCCATCATGCCGTTCACTGGATGTAGGTAAGGCTGCTCTAGAACCATCCTTCAGGGAAACACAACGCTGGCTGTTTTCTTTACAGCCCAACCTGAACACACTCCAAGCTACTACTGTACACAGACGGAACACAGATGGTGATCCGCACCCAGGAGGCCTGTCACAGGATTGAAATGGAGATGTTCGCGTGTTTATTTTTAAATAAAAAGGTTTTTTACTGCTCGAATGTGTAGAGCGTGTATGTGTGGGTCTTATATCTGCATTCATGAGGTCAAAAGGCAAGCTGGAGGAAACTCATAAAAAGCCCTCCTGAGAGGTGTGTCCGGCCCACCTCTCAGTAAAGACATGCTTTTCAAGGCGATGAATTCCAGGAATCAGCACCGAGTGCAACAAATCACTCTGTCACCACCACTGTCATTATCTAATTGCTTTCTTGTTGTTTTAAGACCTTCATATCTGGCTCCATCTTGTTTCTTCCCTCCCTCTCTCTCCACCATTCCCGGACCGTGTCTCGCTCTCTTTCCTGCTCTGAAACATCTTTTCAATTAAGCTAAAATGCAACAACCAATATGGCCATTAATAATAATGTAGTCAAATACATCAACACAGAGTGAAACCTTCTAGATCAGGATAGATCCATGCCTGACCTCCTACTGAGATGATTAAAGCAGCCGTGTGGCAGGGCTGTGCATGGCTGTGCAGGGCTGTGCAGGGCTGTGCATGGCTGTGCAGGGCTGTGCAGGGCTGTGCAGGGCTGTGCAGCGGATGCCTGTGCTGTCACACGTCTACTCACCCTTAAATCAATGCATCAAAGTCCTAAACTGATCCAGATACGCCCACATGACGAGATCTGCTCCTGCACCACTTTAGCAGAGGCCATCAGCTGCAAATATCTGATGTTGTTTTCGTCAAACAGCAATAGATCAAATTAGGCTGAAAGAGAGGCAAGAAATCTGTCTGCTTAATTCCTTAGTGGGATTGTGTGTGTATATGCACGCTCGTACGCACATTAATGATAGTGCGCTTTAGACAAGTCTCTGAGGAAGACGTCTACACTGCCTACCAGGGAGAGGAAGCAGCTCGTCTGAAACAGACGCCTTCACATCGTCTCAGACGCGCTTCCTCACCTCTCTCGCATCCATTACACAGCAATATTCAACACATAAAGCATAAGTCATTGTGAAAACATTGTTTATTTAACTGAAAAGCTCCGTTAGTGAAGGACAATCATGGGTACCTGCTAAGGTATTGCTGCTGATGAAATACTAGAATAATAATAAAAACTTTATATTAAAAAAGTGGAAATGATACTGTACTCTCTCCAGATTGTTTACAGTCGTCCTCCCAACACTGAAAAATAGCCAGAATTTCATCAACAGGAACATAGCGATAATCAATTGGCAACAGCAATCTTCCAGTGACAGGGGCCGAGATGTTTAAATCAAACCATGCATAATCTGATCAGCATGACCGTAATTCAGGATGGTGGAGAGGAGTGGAGCACAGTCATTCATCTGATGTGATCAGCATCCCTCAAATGACCGATCCCATTTGCTCCAACATGATGGAGGAAAGACCACAGTCAAACCCCTGTTTGCGATCAAAGCTGATTTTATGGTTCACCTGGGACTGACAGAACTTAGTTTTCTATAGAGATAGTTTTCTAACTTTGTTAATAACTTCAGATAGAGTAAAGCTCAGATGTCTTACCCATCTATCTTATATCTATAAGATATAATTACATGAGGTATCTTATACCTCATCTAATAATCAAATCTGTAATAACCATGATATCTTCTATGTATTCTCATCTCCTTATGCAACAACTAAATTGAGTTAAACAAGTAAATTAGGAACGTTCCATTTCCCCCTTGTGGGAAAAAGAATTATGACCAAACTCTCTACCTGCAGACTAAGAGGATGTAAATGAGTTAAGAACCAGGCTGAGCTGTTTAATCATGTGGCTCACAACCAAGTCGTACCACCCTATCGAACACCAGTCTATCAACCTGCACATGGGCCAAGAGAGATACTGGCATTTGTATTGCGTGCCTTGTGAATTTGTTTATGTATTCACCTCCACTTTGTCAAGTGTCTTCTGTCTTTTGGTGAGGCTCATTATGTGTGTAAATAAGACTACGAGACTTGATTTAGCATCTGCACAATGGCTGAGCGCGAAATGAATGATGCACCTTAGTGTTCAGGTCAGATGGATGATGGTGACTCGTTTGAAAGCATCACTTCAGTGTTGAAAAGTCACTGAGGAAAGAACTTTCTACAACAGTCACCGTTTGGCACAGAAATATTACGATAAAACTGTAATTCAAGCTGAATGTATGTGTCATAATAACATAACTAGAACCATATAGTGTATATTAAGTATCCCATGGCAGACTGTCCTGTCCACAAGCTTGTGATCGTCATAAGCAGGGAATGCTGCGTTCCTATTGGTTGCTGGATGCGGAGCGTGGAACCAGTTCAATAAACACAATCACCTCAATTCAAACACGCAACTTTAGGACCAAATTATGAAACTGAAGTGAACATTTTAAGGGGTAAAACTGCATTATAAATATTGATATTTCGTATCTCAACAAATAATTACAAATCGGACGGTACAACCTGGTTTTAGACATTTGGTACAGGGATTTGCGCCACCATCCTGCTCCTCGCGTAGATTTCCATATTAAAGAAGCACTTGATACTTTATATAATATGATACAATATTATGAGGGACATAATATAAATGCCATATCGCAGCCGTAAAGGAAAAAAGTGTTAAACCCGATCATCGTTATGATTTGATCCAAGCTCTCATGCCCAGTTAAAAAAACAAACACGCACTTACTTTCAGACGAAAGCTTTTACACCATGCCCCTGCTTCTCTTCTTTCAACAAGGTGTTTCAATGTTTTCTCTTCCTAATTCTTCTTTTAGTCGCTCATCATAGTTGTATGAATGTACAGTGGCAAACGTGCCGAGTAATTTGACCTTCTCCTTATAGCAACTACCATCAGTAGAGAGACCAGGAGGGGAGGAGCGGATCAAACCAAACGGACTTTCATCGCAACTCTGTTGACGGAGTAGAGATCTGCACGACAGATGAGGATGAGTTTGGAGTAACGGTTATGAACTGACTGAATGCCTATGGAAAACTATTGGATAATATCATGGACAAAGTCACATTTAGTAGGTTTATTTTAATTCCCCCCACCCACCGGAGGACAAATAAAGGTTTATCAGATCTTATTTCATATGAACTATTTCAGATATTAAAACGTGATGATATTTACAGATTTGGAAAATGACCTTGAAATACAGTAAAGATGTCACACCAACAAATATGAATAAATCTGTTAGTTGTGATCTCGGAGAAAATACTTAAATATATCATATTCATATAACTAGGGTCCATGAAGAACAACAGTATGGCACTACACTCATATATTAGTTTGTATCTGGCTTTGTGACCTTATTCTGATAGTATCCATATATACTAGTACTAATGTGGCTTGAAGAGGGTCTTTCAGCATGTGGATCAGACGCCTGCAGCTGGGCAGAACAGGGATTAGAGCTCAGAGGAGTGCATGGAGAGATGGAGGGATTGATAGATGATAGAGGGATTGATTAAGGGGGTGGGTGGGTGGCTGGAGAGGAGGCTGGAGGGATTGATGGATGAACAGATGGAGGGATGGGGCAGACCTGCCTGCAGAGTGGTACATGGAAGTCTGGTGTCGTGCAGGACCAGTGCTGGCATGAGACTGCACCACAGGAGGGTCGACTGCTTTGTTATGGCATAGCAAACACATGCAGACACACACGCGCACACATGCAGACACACGCACGCATACACTTTGTCTCTAGGGCCAGTGAGCCCAGGCTGAACCTCCTTTCAGTTACATAATACCAGCTACAGAACTTTTGTTCTAATGCACCATAATCTATAATTCTGTTTCAATAGTGTATGCTCTATCTATGGCCTTTTTGTAATTAGTCCAAGCTGTACACCTGGTTGCCATGGCTATACTGTACGTCTCCTGGGTGACACCTTTAATTTGGCTCCATGTAATTGACTGGGTTACAGGTAATGAGAAAGCTCCTTGTTAGCTCACTCACATATCCCATGGCCAGGGAATATGGCTTCAATAAACACCAGGGCTCTGAGAGAGCTTAGAATAAAGCCATTATTAAATAACCTCACTTCAATAACCAGTCAAATATCACGTTACATATTCCACCTTATGTAGACAGTCGTTTATTGTGAAGTGGATAGATTGCTAATATTAGGGCATTCAATTGAGTCTTTGTGGCTTTGATGATTGACGTTCCCATCAATCAATCAGTCTGTAAATCCAGAATGTGCCTCAGTTTCATCTTTCAAAGTTTGTCTTCCATAAAGCTTATGTGTGTATATTTGCGTGTTACATATCAACACAAGGTCACTGAGGTAGACTGTAGTCCAGCTGTAGTAAACCAAGTCATTTAGAAGTCTGGCTTGCCAGACCACCAGATGCTCTTTAAATTGTCATTTGTGAGCGTGCTTCCAATGCACATCCTGCCCTGAACGCTGATGAATAGAAAAATACTTAAAGGGCCATTGCCCTGCCCTGTCCAATTGGTTCTTCAAGATGCATCTCATAACGTGTCCAGCAGGAGCCACTAGCTTTGGCTTTCTAGGTTGAGGGTGACACAACAGTTCTGTCTGCTGTCTTAGACAGCATCCAGAGATGGATTCTGGACTGAATGTGACACATTACAGTCATGAGGTTTTAGAATACTTATTGAACTGTTGTTTAGTCTAATGGTCTGTTGATTTTAGACCAGTGATCTACAGTATGAGATATTTCACTGTGCCCTGACCTTCTGATTTGACAGTGGACCAAAACCTCGAGCCAAAACAGATACACATTGTTTTATTGCTGAACAAGACAGGAGACATGAAAAACGTGACTAACAGTTGAGCATTTCACAACCTGTCTCGATTCAATGGATGGATTCACTCTTTCCCTTTGTCCGTATTAACATGCATTGTCTGTGTGGTGGGTGTCCGTGGGACCACACTGCCCCGGAGGCGGTGGCACAGTCTTTCCTGCCTGCTGAGCTGGAAACCAGAGCGTCTCTCAAGTATAAATGAAGACTTGTTACTGTATTGACGGATGGCCTGCTTCAGTGGCGAGGGGAGAAAAATCGATGAGAGCAGCGCGGTGGCCGAGGGGCTGAGGATTCACATCTTGACGCCACCGCCCTCCCCCCCTACCCCACGCCCCCCTGCCGACAGCCTTGCGGGCCCTCTCAAGTACAAGAGGGTGGAGAGGAAGACGAGAGGGAGGGAGGAAGAGGAACGGGAAGTAGTTGACAAGATGTTTCCTGGAAAACGTCTGATTCGGTGAGAAAATGAGGACGAGGTGCGCAGGCTAGTCAACTGTCTGCCTCACGCATGTCTAATCCCGCAGATGGCATTTGCAAATGAAACCCCCTCAGGTTCTCCTCCTGCTGTCATCTGAGACGTTCTTCACCTGCAGAACATAGGGGAACCTTGTTATCTGCATGGGAACTGACAGCAACTGGGCTAATGAAAGCAGCAGGTCAGATATGGACAGCAGGAACGCCCTTCAAAGGGGACAACCTTACCACTGTGTCTTCGTTGATAAGGCTAGCAGTTTGAACTCTGGATTATAAATACCTCTTCTTTTTGAAAGTCAAAGAGGTAACGCAGAAGAAACATCTACCCTGACGTTCACTGGAAACAAAAAGGATACATTTGAGATTCTTCCTTCCACCTACCCTGGAATAGTCACTAACTGAACTGATGATGCAAGGGGAAAGAGACATTAGCAGGTATAGCTAACTCAAACAAGGACAGCAAACAGGTTTGGAGACGTGAGTAGCTCTGGGGACGTGGTACAGGGCTGAGAAGGGCGATGGCCTTTGGTGATCAACACAGCACTCTGGCGGATGTAGTCCAACCCTATCAGATCAGGCAACACACCAGCAGGAAATTACTTTTTTATGAAGTCCTATGATATCTCAATTACAGTTTGATTTCATGGAATGGCACCTGTAACATATGTTAGACAAAAAAAAAGAAAAATAAACATTTTATGGAATAATTATCAGATCGCATAATTTTTTATTTGACATACAAATTCATATTGATTGCTTTGGGATCAAATATCCTTGTTGTGGTTACTGAATTATTTCATGTTTGACTACATGACAATAATATGGTGTTGTGAATCTGTAATAGAAATTGATTAGGCGTGTTAATGGCGTGTAAGAGACAGAACACAAACAATAGATTTAAAGGCATTCTGTCAATCTTTCAACACCCCTACCCCCTTTCCTGACAATCTGTGTACTCGCCAGTAATAGTTTAGATGTTTGAAAACCCATCTTTCCAAAAAGAATGACAAAAGTACCACCAGTGAATCCCGGCAAACCATTTATCTAGTATCTGTGCTCTGGTGCTCGCCTGCATGCCTCAACTGTGTGTTGTGGTGAGGAAGTGAAGGTGGTCGGAGAAATCAGCTTGTCTGTAGGAGAGGCTTTTGAATGTCAGGGGAAGCAGGGAATGAACATTACCATAAAAATGGCTGCTGCCTCAAGCCACAGAAGGCAGGTCAAGGACAGTGTGGAGAAGACCTCTGGCTGTGGCAGACACAGCTCAACACAGCAATCCCGCAGTACAGGCCACACAGCCAAGAGCTGTGACAGGCTGTCTAGTATGCACCATACAGCAGCCAACAGTACTGTGCATCCGTAATTTAAAAATGAACATCAAATCTCTTGGGTATTTCGTTTCGATAGTAGGTAGATACATTTCCATATTGATCATTTTTTATATAAATAACTCACATTCCTGGAAATATAACTAGAATCAAAGCATTCATCCCAGGATCAAGAAAAGACCAGATCAAAGTCTTCAAAGGTAAGCAATCATATCGCAGTGATACCAGCCCCTATGTGACACGCCCATTAAGAACTGGGCCATCCAATCGTCTCTGCAAGGATTTACATTTAGAATCCACAATCAAATGCATGTCGAGCAAGAAAAGTCTAAAAAGCTGGAGGTCTCCCAGGAGAAAAGGCCTGTTTACAGGAAGACCAATTTCAGCCAAGGGCATGATGGGTAATACAGTGTTTACTACGATGGTGGCTGGAGTCATGACTGTGTTGAACCCACTTCAGAATGTCCTTGGGTAGAGGTTGTCACACTTGGATAAACCTAGCTGGATATTTGAATACCTCTCTGCCCGAGGCCATGCAATGGTCAACACTGCATGTATTTCTCAAAAAGAGAATCCTTGCATTAGACTGCTACCATTTACAGTCAATTATTATTTAGTGAAATTGTCATTTAAGTCAAGGAAAAAAGCATGAACGTACCTGAATAGGTCAGAAGCATTAAAGGGTGACGTTTTTTGACGAAGAGCGATTCAATCTGAAAAGAGGAAGATATCAAACGTTATTCACCGTGACCTTTCTCTCTGCTGTGATGTTCATCTGATGACTTCCACCACAGACACACACCAGCACCAGGTATGAACATTGTACTTGATATGTGAGTCATTTCCCTCTCCATTCAGCCTAGTCTGCCAGGAACCAGAGCCAATTGGGCCCTCAGCACACAGATTCAGGGCCACAGCTGAATGACGCAGACAAGTCATCAATATGGATGTCACATTGAGACCGGAATGACGCAAAACCACTGTTCTCTGGTAGCAACAAGATTTGGCTGCCTACCAAATGACTACTTGGAAAGCATTACATACTCGACAATAAATGTGACTACAGTTGACTACAGAGTTGATTTGTCATCAAGCCCCAAAGTAGGACACTTCATCCTGAATAAATATGTCGGCCGTATGGTAAAGATCAGTAGAATAATGTCAGTATACTTGTTTTGTGACTGATCTACTTGGCCTCCTATTATGTTTGACTTGTTAGCTTGATAGTCACTATAATGACTGCAGGGTTTTGATCCAGAAACTTCAGAGCCAAGATCTCCAGTCTGGTGAACTCCTGCTTCACAGGGACCCCTAGAGGTCATCTGAAGAACGACACTTTGGCCTTTCGGTTTTGACTTGAACGATAGGCAGCGTTAAAAGTCTAAACGTGATTTGTCCCAAAGCGGCATCTGTAGCTAGCTGTAACCAGGAAGCATCGGCTACGTCGTTAATTGCTCTAATTACAGAGCCACATGGGCAATAAGATCACTTAAACCTGTTAATAAAACATTTAGTAGGTTTGCATTTCGAAGTTTATTGCAATGCGCCGAAGGACTGACGGCCACGAAGCCAGCGGAGCGGCAGCGAAAACAGTCAAGGTAACATTAGCTGCTAGGCAACTAGCCGTTCAGAATGAATGAACTGCCCAAGCTGTTGTGGCACCGTGCTGACTGTTGAGGCACTGTGCTGACTCTGTTGAGGCACTGTGCTGACTCTGTTGGGGCACTGTGCTGACTCTGTTGGGGCACTGTGCTGACTCTGTTGAGGCACTGTGCTGACTCTGTTGAGGCACTGTGCTGACTGTTGAGGCACTGTGCTGACTGTTGTGGCACTGTGCTGACTCTGTTGGGGCACTGTGCTGACTGTTGTGGCACTGTGCTGATTCTGTTGAGGCACTGTGCTGACTCTGTTGGGGCACTGTGCTGACTCTGTTGGGGCACTGTGCTGACTGTTGAGGCACTGTGCTGACTCTGTTGAGGCACTGTGCTGACTGTTGAGGCACTGTGCTGACTGTTGTGGCACTGTGCTGACTCTGTTGGGGCACTGTGCTGACTGTTGTGGCACTGTGCTGATTCTGTTGAGGCACTGTGCTGACTCTGTTGAGGCATTGTGCTGATTCTGTTGAGGCACTGTGCTGACTCTGTGAAGGCACTGTGCTGACTCTGTTGAGGCACTGTGCTGACTCTGTTGAGGCATTGTGCTGACCCTGTTGTGGCACTGTGCTGACTCTGTTGTGGCACTGTGCTGACTCTGTTGAGGCACTGTGCTGACTCTGTTGAGGCACTGTGCTGACTGTTGAGGCACTGTGCTGACTCTGTTGAGGCATTGTGCTGACGCTGTTGAGGCATTGTGCTGACTCTGTTGAGGCACTGTGCTGACTGTTGAGGCACTGTGCTGACTGTTGTGGCACTGTGCTGACTCTGTTGGGGCACTGTGCTGACTCTGTTGAGGCACTGTGCTGACTCTGTTGAGGCATTGTGCTGACCCTGTTGTGGCACTGTGCTGACTCTGTTGTGGCACTGTGCTGACTCTGTTGAGGCACTGTGCTGACTCTGTTGAGGCACTGTGCTGACTGTTGAGGCACTGTGCTGACTCTGTTGAGGCATTGTGCTGACTCTGTTGTGGCACTGTGCTGACTCTGTGGAGGCACTGTGCTGACTCTGTTGAGGCACTGTGCTGACTCTGTTGGGGCACTGTGCTGACTCTGTTGAGGCATTGTGCTGACTCTGTTGAGGCACTGTGCTGACTGTTGAGGCACTGTGCTGACTCTGTTGAGGCATTGTGCTGACTCTGTTGTGGCACTGTGCTGACTCTGTTGAGGCACTGTGCTGACTCTGTTGAGGCACTGTGCTGACTCTGTTGAGGCACTGTGCTGACTCTGTTGAGGCACTGTGCTGACTCTTTTGAGGCACTGTGCTGAATCTGTTGAGGCATTGTGCTGACTTGTTGAGGCACTGTGCTGACTCTGTTGAGGCACTGTGCTGACTCTGTTGAGGCACTGTGCTGAATCTGTTGAGGCACTGTGCTGACTGTTGAGGCACTGTGCTGACTGTTGAGGCACTGTGCTGAATCTGTTGAGGCACTGTGCTGAATCTGTTGAGGCACTGTGCTGAATCTGTTGAGGCACTGTGCTGAATCTGTTGAGACACTGTGCTGACTCTGTTGAGGCACTGTGCTGACTCTGTTGAGGCACTGTGCTGAATCTGTTGAGGCACTGTGCTGAATCTGTTGAGGCACTGTGCTGAATCTGTTGAGGCACTGTGCTGAATCTGTTGAGGCACTGTGCTGACTCTGTTGAGGCACTGTGCTGACGCTGTTGAGGCATTGTGCTGACTTGTTGAGGCACTGTGCTGACTCTGTTGAGGCACTGTGCTGAATCTGTTGAGGCACTGTGCTGACGCTGTTGAGGCATTGTGCTGACTTGTTGAGGCACTGTGCTGACTCTGTTGCGGCACTGTGCTGACTTGTTGAGGCACTGTGCTGACTCTGGTATGACACTGTGCTGACTCTGTTGCGGCACCGTGCTGACTCTACTGGAAGACTGGAAACAACTGCTAACAACTCGCTGACTACATAAAGCATGACTGTAACGATTAGGTATTGATTACACGTTACCTTACACTTAGTGCGAATGACAAGGATTGATCTATGTATTGCCCTTTTTTTCCCGGTAAGACTCCAGATCCGGCAGCAACAAGGCAGCCCAGCTCCAGGTCAGAAGATGCCGGTTCAGGTAGCAGTACTAGTACCTGCTGGTCCACGTTGTGGACGGTGGGGAAATGTCTGCTGCTCGTCCTCTTCATCCCTCCGTTCCTGAACTACGCTTCCCTTCAGAGAGAGGGCCAGCTGTTGATGCCCAAAGGTACAGCATTTGACATCATGACCAAAAAGAGCACAGCTACAACACAGTTCCACCATATTCCCTTCTGTTCAACATCAGCATACTCTTGCTTCTCAGCTTGTGTGCCCCCAAATGACACCCCCCCCCAGACTACCACAGCAGGAGGAACTAAAATGCAATCAGTGCAAATACACAATAAAACAATGGCTTATTACCCCCCCTCCTCACACACACACACACACACACACACACACACACACACACACACACACATGCAATATCTGCAATCTAACTGAATGGATGGCGGTCATAGTATTCTTTTAGCCTTGTCTTCCAGAGCTTCAGCACACTATTATCATTATTACTACTATCTTAACCGAGACGATTCTTTTTATTGGATTGTCTGAACAGACAACAAGGTTACCCTACAATGTCAGAAGCTTGTCAGAAGATTGACGCGTCTAGGCGCTCTCGCACAGACGTGTGCCTGGGGTACTGAAAAGGCTCCACCTGTTCTCAGCGCTGTCCTAATGAAGGGCTTTCTCTCTTTTCCAGAAGGTCAGTTGGTAGATGTTGGCTTGGGCCAGACCATGCATCTGATGTGCAAAGGACAAGGACAGCCAGTGGGTCAGTGATTAACATGATCATCACTGATCGTGTGTTTTATGTTTTGCCATAAATCTCAAGGAGACAGACTTGACTGTTTTTGACTTTGTTGTTCTATGAGCCAGTCGTCCGCCCTCATCTGTGTGACTCACCTGTCTGACTGGCCGACTGTTTCTCTCTCTGTTTGGGGTCCTCTCAGTCTTGCTGGATGCCCCAACTGGGATGTCCTCCGATGTGTGGTACTACATACAGGAGAGCATAGCACCGCTGACCAAGGTAAGGAGACAAGCAGCCTGCACAAACAGGCTGCTCACATACCCTGACAGGCTGTTCAGATACCATAACACGCTGCTCTGATACCCTGACAGGCTGTTCTGAGACCATAACAGGCTGCTCAGATACCCTGACAGGCTGCTCAGATACCATAACAGGCTGCTCAGATACCCTGACAGGCTGCTCTGATACCCTGACAGGCTGTTCTGATACCATAACAGGCTGCTCAGATACCCTGACAGGCTGTTCTGATACCATAACAGGCTGCTCAGATACCCTGACAGGCTGTTCTGATACCATAACAGGCTGCTCTGATACCCTGACAGGCTGCTCTGATACCCTGACAGGCTGTTCTGATATCATAACAGGCTGCTCTGATACCCTGACAGGCTGCTCTGATACCCTGACAGGCTGCTCTGATACCCTGACAGGCTGTTCTGATACCATAACAGGCTGCTCAGATACCATAACAGGCTGCTCAGATACCCTAACCTGCTTCTCTTGTAAACTGATCTATCTACTTATTTGAGGGTGTGTTTTATGCCATGTAACACTATCAACCTGAATATAAAAAAAGATAGCCACTAACCACTTGATATTGCTACCATTCCGATTTTCCAAGCACTGCTCTCCAGCTGAGTGTCCTGTCCAGTATTATTATGGGCTGTAAACCCTAATCCAGACTGATAAACGTGCCCCAGAATTCTCCCACCACCAGAGCACAAACACTGTCTTCATGCGGCTCTGTTGCCCGTGGTAACCAGGGTCACATTGTGCAGCAGCAGCAGCAGCAGGCATGTCCCTTCTCATCAGAGGTGACAGTGTGCCCCATGCTGTGTGTCCCAAATATGACACCATGCTAATGAGATCACATCCTGCTTAAAACCACATGGTCCCAAGACCCTGGCCCAGTTTGTGTGTGTGTGTGTGTGTGTGTGTAGTTTGTAACTTGTTCATTGTCGTGCTTGCAGGTTTGCACCTTTGATCGTATGGGCCTGGGCTTCAGCAGGAGGGTCCTTCAGAATGAAACCATGGGAACAGAGAAGATGTGGGGCGTGTCCACCTCAGGACGGTAAAACTCCTCCCCTCTGTGCTTAGTGGTGTGTTTTGTGACCTGTGTGTGTCTGGTGGTATGTTTGATGGTGTGTGTGTCTGGTGGTGTGTTTGATGGTGTGTGTCTGGTGGTGTGTTTGATGGTGTGTGTCTGGTGGTGTGTTTGATGGTGTGTGTCTGGTGGTGTGTTTGATGGTGTGTGTGTGTCTGGTTGTGTGTTTGATGGTGTGTGTGTGTCTGGTGGTATGTTTGATGGTGTGTGTGTGTCTGGTGGTATGTTTGATGGTGTGTGTGTGTCTGGTGGTATGTTTGATGGTGTGTGTGTGTCTGGTGGTGTGTTTGATGGTGTGTGTGTGTCTGGTGGTGTGTTTGATAGTGTGTGTGTGTCTGGTGGTGTGTTTGATGGTGTGTGTGTGTCTGGTGGTGTGTTTGATGGTGTGTGTGTGTCTCAGGTGTTTCCTGTGGCAGTTTAGCTTCTCCCCTCAGACTGTATTGGATTAGATGAAGGGGCCGTTTGGGGACAGCTCATTGATTGCCTGGGTCAGAGAGTAATGTGGAGGGTCAAGCAGAGTCCAGCATATCTGCTGTCTCGGCCCCCCTCCTGCCCCCCTGCCTGCAGGCGTCTGCCTCCCTCCCTGTCTCTCCCTCTGACAGCACAAAGTCTTGGATCTTAAGTCTATCATGGGGTGGGCGGGCAAGGTTTGCACGACTGTTAGCAGCCTGGTTTACCATGGCAACAGGTCCAGCCAGTTCAAGGGCCTGCCTACATTTGACGTGAGGAATCGATACCCCCTCCCAAATGCCCCAGTGTGGGTAGACGGTGTGTCTGATGTCCGGGCTCCCCCTGCTGCAGTGGAACCTCGTCACTCAGATGGCGGTCGCCGTGGAGATGTGTTTGACTTGGGGATGATGATGATGCGCGTATCTCTGAAGCTTGTTATCGGTCCCTGCTTCGCAAAGCAGAGCTGTCAGGAGAAGAAGCGGTTCGTTCCACTGCAGGGTGCAGATCCCGGGGTGCTGCTGTTGGTCTGGGGAGGGGGGTCCTACCTGGGACCCTGTGAGGAGGCGTCCTGGCAGGCTGTCTCAGCAACGCTCTGAGGCCAAACCTAAGAGAGCCAGGATCTGAAATGCACTCTCTCCCCCTTCTCTACTCCTCCCCCCCCAGGATGGTGGATGACCTCCACCGCCTCATCAAAGCCACGGAGACAGCCACGCCCCTCATCCTGGTGGGCTCGGAACTGGGGGCGCTCAACGCCAGGTTCTACAGTCACATCCACGATTCGTGAGTTTTCCTTCTAGAACCTTCCCAGAACCCTTACATTCCCAATAGGACCATTATTTATGGTTATCGAACAGCTCTGATGTTGTCATGAAGCCACATGCAATGGAAGTCTGTGTTTAATTCGATCTGCTTTGAAGATCAAAAGCAATGCATCAGATATTTGGAAAGTTACATTTTTTGGGCAGAATCGTATCACACTTTCCAGTAAGCATTTGTCGCTTTCCCAACAAACTCCTAATTCTGTATCTTGTATCAGTCTATGGCCCAGTTTTAGCAGACATGAATTGTTCTAAACGGAGAGAAATTCAGTGAAGATCTCAATCCATTACTTGGAAACTGGGCCCATGAGTCATCAATACTTCAGCACTCGCCCCCCCCCCCCCCCCCCAACTCCTGTCCCCGAAAACCAGGTGATTAACACGCCCGTCCCAGCGGCTCGTTGCTAGGCTGACAGATTTAGCTTTTCATCAGGAAGTAGATTAAAGGCTGGCGAGAGGATGGGCACCTGCAGAAGGAAAATACTGCCCTGGGATACCGTGTCCAGCCATCCATCTGAGAGGAACCACACACACACTCACACACACACACACACACTCTCACTCACAGCATCCATGTCATTCTCATTAGCAGCTGAGCCGTTGGGTACAGTCCGTGGACGGTCATCTACGAGCCCCACTTCATCACTGTGTGTGTTTATTTGCCCATATATATATATGTGTGTGAGAGATGTTGTGTTTGTCCTCCCTGTGTCCCCAGGCAAGTATCAGACCTGGTCCTGATTGATCCCATCCCAGAGGACATCTTTGAGGAGGACGAGTGGAATCAGCACTGGTCAGTCATCCTGTTGTGGAGAGGGAGAGGAGTGGGAGAGGGACGAGGACGAGAGGGAGCGGAGAGGGGAGGAGGACGACAGCATGAGGAGAAAGAGAGGGTGTTAGGATGGAGAGAGGAAATAGCAAAAGGGATGTAGGACAAGGAGACAGAGGGGATGATATAGCTGGTGGGCAGAACTAGCACCATAATAGAGCAGTTGTTTGTATTTCAACGCATTCCTCATGTGTCGCTTACCTGCAATCATGGGCCACTGGCCACAGCAGACAGTTTGACCAATGGGATGTGCCGCTGTACCTGTCGAGGGCGGGTCATGTGCTGTGGAGAGCCAATTGGATGGAGGCTGCCAGAGCTGCGGGGTTGACACATCAAAGGGCCTCTCATTAGCCACGGCACGCTCCCCAAATGAGTTCTCTCATGTTCTGCTAATTGAACTGCCAGTACCTTGAAAAATCCTTCGATCTATCTCCCTCTCCCCCTTTTTATTTTCCTCTCTATCTCTCTCTTTCTGTATTTTTCTGTGGTAAAAGCTGCACACACACACACACACACACACACACACACACACACACACACACACACAAACGTACAGACACAGGCTAGCCTTTGTCCTCTCTCTCTGGATGTGAACATGACAGAGAACGCCCCTGCAGCCACGCCCCCCTGCCAGGTGGAGAGCGGCCAGAATAGCGCCGGGTCCCCCCCCCCCGTCCATATCCTCTCCGATTGGTTGCTTCGGACGAGGATCTTGCCGCTACGGCCAATCAGGATGGGTTTCATCCACTCGATCCGCGACCTAATTTCATGAGAATCATCTCCTGATTTCCTGGATTTGCCCACTTGAAGAGATATCCCTGGATTGGCCCAGTGGGATTGCTTTCTTAAGGTCTTGACGCCTGCGACCATCCTCACTGTCTGTGCACACGCTTGTCTTCGCACCAGAGATGGATTCAGGCTTGTCAACACGTCACATAACAATGACATTCCACTTATGAATATACAATGATTCAACATGCATTGGAAGAAGCTATCAAACAGACCTAATTACGTTGCGTTTGCGCTGTGCTTGTGTGGTTAGGAATGTGTGCCGCTACGTGTGTGTGTGTGTGTGTGTGTGTGTGTGTGTGTGCGTGTGCGTGTGCGTGTGCGTGTGCGTGTGCGTGTGCGTGTGCGTGTGCGTGTGCGTGTGCGTGTGCGTGTGCGTGTGCGTGTGCGTGCACATGCAGACGGATCCTGTGGTTTTTGTCTGTGAAGTTGGATAGCTGCATTGTGAAAATTAATTTGCCCCGGGGGACAATATTTACTCAAACAAGGAAATGGGGGGGGGAAAAGAAGGGAAGCTCTCTGATTTAATAGGTTTGTCCTCATCATTTAATGGCTGTTGATTGATTGTCAAACCTTTTTAAATAATTTAATAATACGTTTTTTTATGTTCTCCTTTTCGTGGCCTGAAAGCCGGAGCTTTGGTATCCTGTATCCTCCTTAGTCTAGGGAGTCAGGTGGCTCGGCGATTAAGGTTCAGAAGGTTGCGAGTTCGATTCCAGGCCTGTGGCTATAGGATGTTGTGTCCTTGGGCCAGGCACTTCACCCTACTGTACTTGTCTCAGGGTGAATGTCCCTGTACTTGCTGTAAGTCGCTCTGGATAAGAGCGTCTAATAAATGATTAACTGTAAATGTAGTTTGCTGCTGTGTGGTGCTACAGGGGGCCTGGACAGTAGCCAGCCTGATGTTCAGTCCTTGGTTGTGTGTGTGTGTGTGTGTGTGTGTGTGTGTGTGTGTGTGTGTGTGTGTGTGTGTGTGTGTGCGTGTGCGTGCGCGTGTGTGTGTGTGTGTGTAAGTGTGTGTGTAAGTGTGTGTGTGTGTGGCACCAGAGGCTCTGGAACAGCTGCAGTGGCCTGAGAGCCTGACTGAGTTACTGTAGGAGTCCAAATGAAGACATCACATCCAGGCCCATTCATCATCATCTTTTCCATCACACACATAAAAACACACACACACACGCCCCCATCAGAGTACCCTCCTGCCAGTCACCTCGGCCAGCTTGTTCTGCCAGCCAGCATGTGATGTGTCATTATGACTGACGACAGGCTCTGGATTCCACCCATTCTGATGTGATTTATTGAACCGTATGCTGCGCCCATCCTGCTTACACATCACGTTTCACTGTGTCTGTCAGGTGGACTCCTGATCTACTGGATCCCTGTACCCTCCTAGCCTCTGCCCTCCTATCCTCTTCCAGCCTCTCTCCCAGCTCTCCTTCAGCCTTTCTCTCAGCCTCCCCTGACTCAGTCCGAGGAGCTCTCTCCAGAGGAGAGCAGGCGAGTTAGAAATGCCAATTAATTGTAATTAGCTCCACTGTAAGCGTAACTATTGCTTTTCCGCTCCACTAATAAAGTGGGCCTGCCTCCGCCCCTGTGTATTTACACCAGGCTAATCTATAGTCTTCATGCAGCCTGGGACTCACTAAGGAGGGAGCTGCTGGCCTGTGGCTGCTGGCGCTACACTGACACCATGTGGCCGTTGTGGGTATGACACCATTCATCAACATCCATGAGGTTCTGTACGTACGCTAGGAATTTGAATGGTTCTTGCACCTGGGCCGTTACACAGAGCTTGGATGATTTTATTCAGGGTATCCTTCAGTCTCCTGCTGAAGTACGTCTGATTGGCGGATCTGGAATGCGGTTAAGCGGAGCCAAACACAGGATTCGTTCTGCCTGAATGTCGGCTTCCATCGCAGGCGCGCCTCTCCTGGCTCAGGTTTTTCCCTCCATTTTTGAGGAGACTTCCTCTTCCTGTGTCTCAGGTCAAGTGTGTTGTCTGCGTTCTGCTGCGGAGGCGAACTGTCCTAGTTCTGTTCACCCCCCCCCCCCCTCTCCCCCTTCCCCTCTTGTAATGTACTCTCACTCGCCCATGCTTCCCCGCTCTACCCCTGAACACACGCTCGCTGTTTTATTTGCTCTCTCTCTGTTTCGGTCTCTCTGTTTCGGTCTCTTCCTCATCCTGGCTGAGAGATAGTTACCCCCGGCTCGTGTAATAGTTTGTGTTCGTTCCGTGAGCCCCTCCTCAGGTAAGGGACTCTGCATACGGAACGACATGCAGATGACACGAGGAGGAGGAGGAGGAGAGGAGGAGGAGGTCTTATCGTTCGCTAGACGAATTCCGACAGTGAATTGCGCGGCGGTTACAAAAGTAACAGAGCATCCATTCATCCCTCACTAATCCAGATGGGAAAGTCAAACAGCAGAAAGTCCGCCGCACAAACTCATTTCATCACTTTATTAATTTCGATATTGCCTTTGCCGCTCCTGCAGGGTGGGGACAGGATAGACGTGGCCCCCTCCTCTGCCTCCCTCTACCTTTCCACCTACTCTACCTCCCTCTCTCTCCTTGTCTCTCTCTGCAGTGACCAACATGGGCAAGGCATTTTGCTCGACATGCTTCCCCCCCTTCCTCCTTTGGTTATCTATTTAATTCATCCCGCCAATCTGGGCTGTCTTTACCCACTAAATTTCCCTTTGACACGCATGCCTTGCCTCGCATAATCCTCACTGCGGGGCAGAATTAAAAATGGCAAAAAGGAGAGAAGGGGGAGTTGGGGGTTGGAAAGGGAGGTGGTGGTGGTGGTGGTGGTGGTGGTGGTGGTGAGTGCTGGGGGACAGGTGGCTGGAGACTTGAGCTGGTGGAATGATTTGACCAGATTCAAAATGGAACTGATAGAGGGGCTGTTTCTGAGGAATGGAAGCATGTGACAGGTGGAAATGTGGAGAGACGGAAAAGTTCCTAAAGAGAGAGGGAGGGAGCGTGCAAGCGGGGAAGAGGGAGAGAGAGAGAGAGGGAGAGAGGGAGGGAGGGAGAGAGAGAGAGAGAGAGAGTCAAAGCTGTTAATGGTGGTACAAGAATGACTTTGGGGGGAGGGGTGAGGTGCAGGATGGAAGATGAGAATGTCAAAATGTCAAGCTGTGGACGACCGATTTGAAAAAGTTACTGTCTGAAAGTGAAGATTAAAAAAAAGAAAAAAAAGGTTTTGAAGAATATTATTTTCTATGCTGCGTTTGAATTGAAAGTATGCTGAATCTGAATTTCAACCTTTTGTGACCTCTAAAACCTTGGTGTTCCATCTCCTGGAGTTTACATCTCTCAATCTGATTGGATCTTCTGCTCTGGAGTCCTTTGGTCCTCAGTTATAATCTGCAGGGAGGCCAGGATAGGCAGGGACTGTCCAGTATTGGAGGGGGCGAAAAGGCTGCATGTTAGTACACCGAGGCCGAGGCCGTGTTTTGGGGACAGCACCAGTGATGATGCAGAGGCCGGGGGGCAGAGGCCGAGGCCGGGGCTGGGGTTGCTGACTGAGCGGAGGATGGGCAGCACTATTGATTGGGCTCCACAGGCTGAGACCAGCCAATTCAGAGCACCAGTGAGCCGAGACCGATTGGGCCTCCTGAGTTACAAAATCCCAGTGCTCTTCTCCTCACCCAAAAAGGAAAAAAAGTATTTCTCATTTTTCAGTCAAATGTCTGACAGGGAAAGTTTGGGGGCTTGGGGGTTGTAAAGGCTTGGTAGGTCTTATGGTAATGCTGGGGGAGGGGGGGGGAGTGCGCTAGCTCACCAGATGTTCTCACTCGTACTAGTGTCGCTAAGCAACACACGCGCACTAATTTGGTGGTGAACACTCACCTAACTTGACCATCTTGCTTACTTAACTCCAGTGTGTGTGTGTGTGTGTGTGTGTGTGTGTGTGTGTGTGTGTGTGTGTGTGTGTGTGTGTGTGTGTGTGTCCAGGTACAGCCACACCGTGCCCTCCCTCCAGGCCATGCAGCTGTCGGCAGCCACAGGCTTCAGTCGGCTGTTGATCATCCTGGGCCTGCTGGAACCTCTCATCACTGGAGACAACATCTCAGAGGAGCTGCTCCACAGACAGGTCAGCCTCCGCACCAGCCCCCCCGGCCCCTCTGGGAGGCTGACCCAGGGAGACGCTCTATCGGGCACCTGAACACGCTCTGCTCCTCTCCAGTTCCCCTCACACACCAACCCCACTCTGCTCCTCTTTCATTCATGAAGTAAGTTGAGAGACGCAGATGTGAAGGTTGAGGGACCTGAATCCCTTGTCGAAAAGGCATCTGATCCGTGCGTGCAGTTCCCCCTTCCGCCAGCAGGGTGCAGCAGGGGTGGAGTAATGGCATTCTTGAAAGGCAGCTATGGTAAATGGTTTGTTTTTCCTCTGTGTGGAGTGAGAGACAGGGTGTGTGGAGACTGCAGCTTACCAGCTGTCCTCTGTAACGAAAGACAATTTGAGTCGGTTGCAATACCGCCATGTACTGTATAATACAGACATGTTGTTGTTGTTGTTTTTTTCAAGACCCAGAATGGAAACATTCCATGATTTGAATCTCGGCTTGGAAGATTGTGTTGTCTTCTACGTCAGCGTTACCTGACAACCGTTTGACGGCTCCAATTTGAATCGCGGCCTTGAAAGCGAGAACGGGAGACAGCTGAAAAGGACTCGAGTCCGTCTGGTGGCCCAGATGGAGTTAGGAGATGATGTTGCGGTGCCAGCGTTGTCATGGCGTTCCTCCAGCGTCTTGTGTAGTCATTCCTACCGGCAGAGGAGAACACAGGAGACCGTGGCTGGGTTCCTCAGACGGAGGAGGTGAGGAACATCTCCCCCGTGTCCTCGTGGAGACGGTTCAGGCCCGGGTCTGGTGCTCCTCCCTCCACCCCGGAGGAAAGCAATCATGGAGGACAGCGGAACGCACGTCAGGCCCCACTCACAGTGTAGCGATGAGGGGAGGGGGTGGCGAGGCGGGGAGAGGGGGGGCAGCGAAAGGGGGAGGGGTAGCGAAAGGGGGAGGGGTAGCGTGGGGACCATTGAAATCCCTTTTGACATTTTGATTTGTTTCTTCACAGACTGTGGACAGGTGATTACGTGTTTTTTTTTTTCCTCATTTATTTTTTTATCGAAGTGTCAACTGAAGTGTCTTCTTTTTGTTGTTGTTGTTGAAGAAGGATGATTAAACAAAGGTACTTCATGGTTTTGAGTTCGACACCCATTCTAACAGAGCAATTGAGCCTGAAGATCCTTCCAATTATTATTAATTAAGTGTGTGCAAATACAACTCTCTAATTTAGACAGAGAGAGACACAGAGAGAGGGATAGTGACAGAGACAGAGGACAGCTGTAGAGAGGAACAGAGAGACGATCATTGCAACCATGTCCTTGGCTCCTGTTTCTTTTGTGGCGCAGACGACAGCTTCAGGTGAAGGTCTGAACCGTTCGGTAAGATACCCAGAATCCTCTCTGCCTCCCACGTCCTGATGGCAGCACAGATGACACACGTCTCTCGGCTTTAGAGGAATGACTGTTGTTGCCAGGGAGATAAGGGGACAGGAAGTGAGAGGCATTGTGAATGTTCTGTGGGCGAAAATGCTTTGAGGATGGACTGGTGAAGGTTATATGACACACGCACACGCACACACATTCACACACTCTTAACACACACACGCACACAAGTACACACGCTTGCACACGCACTTAGAACTCAATTTGGAGCATGTAATCAGGTCTATTCCCCGGGGTCGTGCTCTGTGACCATACTCTGATTATCTCCGAATTGAAGCTGAATGTTTGGCTGTAATATCAATCTCGTGCAAAGGCACCACTTCATGTTCCATCGTTTCTGAAAAGAGCGAGCCCAGCTGACCACCTTGCGATGTAGTTCACGGTTTCCTGTCCCCTCCTCCAATAGAAATACCTGCTCAGTAACCCCGCCCACCAGAGCAGTGCCGTGGATGAGCACTACTTCCTGAATGAAAGTGCCTCTCAAGTCAGGTAAGACAGCGTGACACAGAGCTCGACTTGGGTGTCAGACACCCTGTGGACTCATTTTTAATTACTTGTCTGTGCTTGATTGATCTTGCCTGTCACAGCAGAGATAACAGTTCTACACATTCTTACCCCCTTCCTTGGAAGGATTTCAGATGGCAAATATAGTTGATGTAGACGGTACATAGCTCAATGTAGTCTAATGCGTTGAAAACGTGGCCCTAGGTTGCTGTCGAACTGTGTTTCAAATAGGTTTGTGTCTTTTTCAGGGACATTTCCAAGTTCAAGCCCCTCTCCAGTAGAACGTCTGTCAGTGTGATCACTGGAGACTCATTTGACGAGCAGAGGCCAGCTCATCTAAACCAGGTGGGTTCAACCTCCTGTCTAGCTACGTCCGGCGGACTCCTTAAGCCAGGACTGACCTTTGTCCTCCTGTGCTAGATGGTGGCCAAGCTTCAGAAGGACTTCCTGGATCGTCACTACCCCACAGCCAATCACATCCACGCTCAAGGAGGGGACCGACGAATGCTCTACAAGAATCCGTCCGTCATCAGTAAATTCCTCTGGCAACTGGTTTCTCAGCGACAGGCAAGACAGAAAAGCCAGTGATTGGCTATTAAATGTCCGTTCATAATAAGCCATTGGTTAAACCTACGTACAATTTTCAGGCGACTGGTAGTATGTTTTATTGTGCGTATATTATAAAAAATGTTTAAATGAGAAAACAGCATCTCCAATTCATATTTGAACTTTCATGCGTTTCTCCAGCTTGAGTTAATTGACAGTGGTTTGACACAGTAAGCCAAAGAGGAAAGCCCAGGTCGCCGCAGGCAATTGGCTGGAATAAAATAGCTGTAATAGAACTGTTGGGGACGTAGTGAGCCAATCCCTACTTTTGAAATAACCATTCCACTGTGTGGTCTGAGAGAGCTTCATTAGCTCTTTACCTGCTATCAGAGGGAACTGTGACATGGAGTTCTGTATGAGTCTTGTACTCGTTTCCTGCTGGAGAATACTTGATCCGACCGAGGAAATGGATACAACTGTTTAAATGGTTACTTTGATTTTGTACTTCGTTTCAAGTGCAAGTATTCAACAGTTGTGTCTTACAGTCAAAGTACCGGTACTGTTTGTTTTTCTACCTCTATGCTGTCTTGTGCTTTGATCTTTAAAGATCCATAACTTTTGTGATAGTCCATAAGTATAGTATAGTATAGTTATGGACTATCACACTGATGCAGTATATATCTATATAGATATGTACACTGTATCAGTGTTCTGTTTACATTAACACAATACTTTGAGAAAGAAAGACCAAACGTCGTGAAGTTATCCTGAGGATTTAAGTTTAATTATGACACCACATCAAAATAAAAATTTCCAACAGATCTGGAATTGTATTCCATCCATATACATGCATAGCAACAACGTTTTTTAAGAAACATTTTTTCTCCCATAATCAGGACACTGGAATGATCATTTTACAGTATCAGTAACCCCAGGCGACAGCCCACCTATCCTGTTCATCAGCAATAAACGTAATTCTTGTACAATTTCATTTTTTTTCTTCCCTACGGGGTTACAAATATTATATGCACATTTCCCCACTCATACATAATACTGCTTTCAGTAACGTGTCCCTCTTTTACAAAGTATTGCATCGAGAGCAAATTTTTCCAAAAAAGGGGAGAGATTGAAATGTGTCAGCAAAACAGAAATACAAGTACTATACAAGAATGCTGCCATTCTGATGAGAACATCCACATGTTGAGTTGAAGAAAAGAGACAGGGACAGAACAGGCACAGACGTATGCAAAGCTGTGTGTGTGTGTGTGTGTGTTCGCATCTGACCCCCCCAGACGCTCCTCAGGGCCACAGAGGGAGGGGGGGGGGGGTGGGGGGTTCTGGGGCTGTGAGAAGGGACTGCAGGTGACGTTGCGTCATCCACACAAACTGGTACAGCGAAAAAGAATACACAAGTGCCTCAGTAGCTATTTTTGTGTCTAAAATGCATCTCATTTAGTCTTCTGTCTATTGTTTCATTGAGCCTACATTACAGTGTAAACAATATGTGTGCTACACGAGAATGACTATACAATAACATTACAAACAACTCTTGATATAAATTTTCATTTTTGAATTTTTAAATTAAGATCACTACTTCTAGTAATACTGATTGTAAAATAAATAAGTGTGAAAGTGGCACCAATATTACTCTTGATTCATTTTTTTTTTCTTCCCTTCCCCGTTTTCTTCTCTTTTCTTTTTTTTAACCGATGATTTTGCATTAAAAGTTTTAAAACGAAGAATGATGAAGCTTCTCTTGATTGTCCACAAGCAGCATCGACCACTGCAAGATGCACTAACCCCAGACACAACAGAGTACCCAAACAGGGAGGAGGGGGAGGAGGAGGAGGAGGAGGAAGGGAGGGAGGGACAGGAAAGCCAAGAACTCCTTCACTTCACATGCTCAGCGGCGTGTGACGAACAGTAAAACTTCTTGTGGGTGATAAAGTTTGACAGGTTGTTGAACTGGATGTCACACAGGCGGCAGTATTTCCCGCTTCCCGTCCCCGGGGACGACCCGTTCACCCCTTTGGTTGCCGCGGGAACGGCCTCCTCGGTCGGGGACTTGGAGGCGGGCGACACGTTCTCGTTGGAGTCGCCCGGGTTCTCCGCGGCGCCCCATGGTGGCGAGGGGTGGCCGTCGGTCTGCTGGGGGGTGTGGCTCCTGTTCTGGTTCTCCTGCTGGGA
The DNA here is from genome assembly GCA_030340665.1 of Neosalanx taihuensis. Lineage (NCBI taxonomy): Eukaryota > Metazoa > Chordata > Actinopteri > Osmeriformes > Salangidae > Neosalanx > Neosalanx taihuensis. The sequence goes on from CM059294.1 coordinate 12,987,274, forward strand.
TGGGGCGGTGCCTGATCGTTCCTCTGGTTTATGCCCCCCGTTAATGATCACCATCCCCCGGTTCTTAGGCAGCAGCGGAAGAGGCTCCTTGCCGGGATGGGGGATGCCATTGGCTGCCGGGGGCTCCACCCCTCCACCCCCATTGGTGGTAGGCGGGTCCTGCTCGCTGCTCGACTCCCCCTGCAGCACCAGCCCTCCGGCGCCCACGTAATCGGTGGGCTTGATGCCGAAGTACGGCGAGATCTGCTCGGCGCCTTTCGCCTTCTTGATGGCGCCGGGGTAGAGGCAGTGGGGCAGGAAGGGGTTCTTGTTGTCATCTTTAGCCTGGAGGACCAGGGGCTCGCTGAAGGCTTTGAGTCCAGGGGCGGGGCCCAGGTGCGGGGAGAACAGACCCCCGTTCTGCACCAGCAGCTTCCCGCTGCCGTTCTTCTCCCCCTTCCCGGGGCTCTTCTCGTAGAGCTCCTCCAGGCTGTTGCCCTCGCCCTTCACCTCCGGGAACATGGCGGACGGATCCGGGCCTCCGAGCTCGCCGGCGAGAGCAGCCGTGGCGGCCGCGGTGACGGGGCAAAAGTTCTGTTTGTGCGCTAGGTAATTCTCCACCTTGTTAAAACTGATCTTGCACACCGTACATTCGTGATAGTCCAGCAGTCTTTTCGGTGAGCTACACGTCTTGTCGGAGACAGGCGAGCACTTTTTGCTGAGGTCGATGGGGGCGTCCATCTCCAGCTGGTCCAAGGTGGAATTGCTTTTGGGGGCCATGATGGGCTTGGTGACGGTGAGCGAGGCCTCCAGGTGTTTGGGCACCATGCCTGGGAAGATGTCGCAGCGGGGGTGAAAGCGCTCCGCCAAGCTCTCCGCCGCCTCTTGGGAGGTGCAGGGGTTCCCCAGGGAAGGCACACCCACCCCCAGGTACCCCGGCTGGCCCATGGGGGGTCTCTGGTGCTCCTGCTCGGGGAGACACATCTCGTACATCTTCCTGCGCTTGCGTGTTCTCATGGTCCTCTGCATGGAAGGAACCTTGTTGGCCGACATGCGTTTCATGGGGGGGTCGTGGCGCGTGGCGCAGTAGTACTGCTTGTGCACCATGAAGGTCTCGTGGCGGCTGAAGGTGATGTTGCACGCCTCGCACGTCGTCTTGTTGGGGTCGTTGTCGTTCTCCACCAGGGTGGGGCCGCCGGGGCTCTTCACCTCTCCCGGCTTCCCGTTCAGCCTCTCCTCCGGCCCCGGAGGGCTGGTCCCCTTCTTCCCCGGCCCTGCCGCCAGCTCCTTGTCGGGCCCCTTGGCCCCGGTGTTGATCATGTCCAGCACGCTGGAGTTGAGGCAGGCCGACTGCATCAGGTGGTTGTCCGTTTCGGTGGGGTGACAGCCGGGCAGCAGGCTGACGGAGCTGTGCCCGCTGTTGGGGCTCACCGCCTCGGGCACCTTGTCCGCCAGGCTGGAGAAGTCCGGGGACTTGGCCATGTGCTGCCAGCGGCTGTTGCAGTAGTGCTTTTTGTGGACCAAGTAGTTGTCCAGGTTGTTGAAAGTGATATTGCATTCGAAGCAGGTGGCTCCTTTGGGCATCAGCGGGCTGTAGATGACCGGGGGGTAGCTGCTGCCTCCGTGGCGTAACCTCCGGTGGACCAGCTCCGACATCTTCGCCAGGATCTCCGAGGCCTGGGGAACCACGGAAATGTCCTGGGAGAAGGCAAACTGGGACAGGAAGGGGCCCATGGGGAACGTGGGGCCCATGTTGTGCTGGACGGGGGAGGAGGCCAGACGAGGGCTGGAGGGCTCCGACTTGATCCTGGTGTAGGAGAAGCTGGCCTTGCTCCCGGGGTGGGCGTTGTCCCCCTTCTGAGCCGACAGCATGGGGGGCTTCTTCTCAGCCTTCTCCCCCTCTCCCTCGCCGGTGCCCGACTCCTTACCCAGGGTGACCTTGGGACTCCCCAGGAGGAGGTCCTTCCTGGCGCCCAGCTCGGCCCCCCCTGCCGCTCGGACAACCTGCAGCCCGTCCTCCAGGCCTCCCCGGGGGGACAGCTCGGTGCCGTCAGCCTCCCTGTGAAGCTTCCCTCCGTGGCTGTGTAAGTCCTGGTGCTGCAGGAGCTCCCTGTGGCTCTGGAAGCTGATATGGCAGTGATTGCATCTGAAGGCCGCCTGTGACAGATGAGACAGGATGTGGTGCTGGAATGTTATGAGAGAATCCGCCGTGTAGTTGCAGATTGTGCACTTCAAGCTGGTGCCAGGAGGGAGGCTCTCTTCCATTTTGACACCTGCGACGGAGATAAAAAGAGAAAACGGGTGAGATTCCAGCCTCCCACTCTCTCTCTCCCACTCTCTCTCTTCCCTCTCTCTCTCTCCAACTCTCTCTCTCTCTCTGCAGTCATGTTTAACTGCAGACACCGATCACGCCACGCTCGCTCCTTCCTGATGTTTTTTATTCATCAATTGATTTTCCCTCTGAGAGACGAACTGTCAACTGACTAAGCTGGGCCCTCGCCCACTATATTTCGCTGCCTTGCTGACAGTCTCAGTGTGTTTTTTTACTCTGAAGTGTGGTGAAACTGCAGCAGCGGTGGTTTGTATCCTTCAGTGTAGCCCTGTCTGAGAGGGCAGGTGTAACATGGAAGTCCTCTAAGATCTAATGGGGAGACGGTTACCGAAGCTAAGCTAACGTGCTAAAAGGCTGTCAGTGTCTCACCACTGTGGGTGCTTAAGTGCATTTCCAGGGCCCGTGCTCCAGAGAAGCTCTTGTTGCACTGCGGGAAGGGGCAGAGGTGGGGGGTCTGGTGGGGGCTGCTGTCGTTGTCCTCCGTGGGGGTGTCTGGCTCCCTCTGCCTGCCGCTGCAGTAGTACATGAGGTGGGCCTGCAGGTTCCTCTCGCTCCGGTACCAGATCCCACACGCCTTGCAGGGGAAGATGTCCTCTGGAGGGGCGAACACACACACACAGTGAGAGAGAGGTAAGATGTGTTGCCGGGGCACGTGGGTACATACAAACACAACTACGACAACACACAAGCTTGCAAACACACTGGCCTGGGGTCTCAGACAGGCAGTCTGGCTCTCAAACACACACACACACACACACACACACAAAGCTTGTGTGAAAACGAGAAAATCCTCCCATATCCCTGTAAGTCTCCACCACTACGCTGCCGCCCTTTCCTCAAGGGCGAACCAGAACACTGGACCATCTGCTAGCCGAAGCCTCCCTGTCGAGCTGAACTCTGATAGCCCTTAATAAGTAAACAAACGCATGTATTTGCATGAGGCTTGTATTTTGGCAATTAACAGGTGAGCCTAAGCCTGCGAGTGTTTGTGTGAACCCTGAGTGAAGGTCAGCGCTCTTATCTGAGCCACAGAGACTCATCTGGGATAATCTACGCCTGCTGCAGACACGCCTCCCAGTTAAACAGGTGACTTGCAGCCTGGTCGTACCGACGAAGTGAGTGTGTGAGTGAGTGTTTGTTGAAGTGAGCGTGAGGTAGCCAGTAGGTCTGTGGTGGAGTACGGTTTGTGAATGTGCGAATGTCCGTGCCGAAGATGGAGTGAGTTTACGTCCATGCCGTGTGTTTGCATGCGTGTTTGTGTGTGTGTGTGTGTGTGTGTGTTTGTGAAAGTCCTTGTCCTACTTACTGTTGACGATGGCGGTGGGCAGGATGGAGGCCATGGCAGCCTGCTGGGGGAGGAGCTGGATGGAGTCCAGCAGCCTGGCCGGGTACATGCCCTCGCTCAGGGACATGTGGTTCACCGCCTGCAGGCGGGAATCAAAGTCCACCGCGAACGCCACCAGCTCCTCGCCCTCCATGATGTTCTTAGTGGTGGTGCACCAGAGCTGGCCACCTGGAGAGGGGGGGAGGGGGGTGGAGGGAGGGAGGGAGGGAGAGATGGAGAGAGATGAGTAAATCAATGTCACATGGTACTTCGTGTGACGCCACACATAAAGTACTCCGGGCCTTGAACCTTCAAGCACGCGCGCGCACCCACACACCCACACACCCACACACACCCACACACACAGGAGTGCAGCGTGGCAGAACCTTGAAGCGCAGCGAGACAGGTCTTCTCCCTTTATTACACTGTTGTGTTTCAGGATTAAACGTTCCTCTGAAATCTTCTGAAACATGTTCATTAAGTCAGAGCAGGGACGAGAGGAGGGGGCCGGGGGAGGCAGGGGAGGTGGGGAGGGGGGACGAGACGAGGAGGTTTTAGCTTAGATAATATTTATCTCAGCACATGACAGGCTGTGCAGCAGCACTTCCTCTGCCACTGAAGAGATTAAAGTTTTTAATATGACTATTTACAAAAATCTGGCAGCGGCGATAACAACAACCTATGATACGCTCCCTCTAAATGGCAGAATTAGGACATTGTTTCAGAGAAAAGCTGGACAATTAATTAAAGCATGCTGTTAGCTTTCAAAGATGTGCAAACATTGCCGACAGAGCGTAAGGATGAGAGAGGAGCAGAGATTGGGGGGAGCAGCTGTTCCAGAGCAGAGCGGCAGGCGAGGAGCAGAGTGAAGGCAGGTGGAGGGGGCGGGGGAGTTGGGGCGGGGGGAGCGCGCAGAACCGCAGACCCAGAGGAACCCCGTTCCTGATGTTTACACACAGGCTGTCTAAAACTCTCCCAGACACCTGGGCAGTCGTTCAAGTCCCTGATCTCCGGGGCCGGTGGGGCTCCAGAGGAGCTCTTGTCGCACTAAGTCAAATTTAGTGGAGGATGCAAGCGATCGTTTACGCTGCTGTGATGAAACTGTCCCGCCGTGAATGTTTCCTGTCTCCAACACCTCCTACACCTCCTACACCGTGACATCTCTCGTCCGGCCTTGAACGAGGGTGCAGATGGTCCCTGTAAGGGTGTCTCTGCTCTGGGAACTAAGCTAAGTTTCTAACTGGCGTCTGGCAGCACTCAAATATCTTACAAGTCCAGTGCTGTTAAGGGGAGATGGTGTGTTTCGTTGTGAGCAGGTCTGTCAGTTATGGGGTGTGTGAGGGTTCGAGACAAGGCAGATGTGTCTGTTAGTGTGCGTGTGTGTGCACACGGGTGTGTGTGTGTGAGCGCTGCTTTAAAGAGCAGGTTCTATCTACGGGCCGATCTGGTGTGCTGACGGCACACACACAGTGCATGCTGGTGCAGCCACGCCACACAGCCCCGAAGAAGCCCCCCCCCCCCTTTTCAATTTTTATCTCTTTATTCAAATAACAAAACTGTTCCTCGCCATCTGCCCCGAGTTCCCATCAAGGTGCGCCCTGCCAACAATGGAGCGAGCTGGATGGTGGGCGCGCGCCACCCGAAACCTCCCCGATCTGTAAGCGATCCCCGGCGCCGACGCCCTCCCCAGCGGAGGAGGGGAGCGGCGGGGGTGGGGGGTGGAGGAGACCCTGGGAGCTGATACCGACTCTCCCTCTGTCTCAGATCACTGCTTCCTCACAGGCCTTGATGGCAGATAGGCCACGTCGGAGAGTCTCTCCCCCTCGGGCTGATGAAGCCCAGGCTGAGATAGACTTCAGGAGAGCCCGGGCTCCGCGTGCATCCGGATGTGAACACGTTAGAAAGCTTTCGCCGCTCCCCGTCGCCACCTCGGCTGAGGTACAGTACCAGTGAACAATGTGGGTCGTCACATTGTCACGAAGAGCCCAGACTAACGAGGCGATACCTCGCTGGCTTCGGCAAAGACAAGCTGACAACTAAGTGACAACATGCTGATGCAACCAGAATCAAACCTGTGAAATAAAAAGGCCCCTGGTCAGACTTGCTGAGAGAAAGCTATAGATGTTGATTTAAGAAGATTCCAAATACTGTCTGTGTTTAAAGTGTCAGCCCACTAGGCTGAAAAGAGGGAATGCAAATAAAACATGAGCTAGTCACTGACAGGGGCCGTTAGAGAAGGAGAGGACAGGGTTGAAGGACCAGCGAGGTGAGAGGGTGTCTCAGACGCTCAGGTACAGAGCTGTAGCCTGGACTGAGGGACTAGTTTCCACGATTCTGACTAATTAGCTGGAACTTTCCAATTCTGATGCTGGCTTTTGTCAGAAACGAAGCCCAGTGGGTCAGGTGCGCAGAGACAATGGGGGGGGGGGGGAGGGGGAGGAAGGGGATGATGAGGGAGTCTCAGAAGACCTCTGTGACCCCCAGACTGGACCTTTAATTGTTTTTCTTCCAGGTCACAGGGGTTAGCGTACCCCCAGGTGCTCACAGGGAGGCGGGGTCAAGCGGCGGTGCCAGAGAGCAACGCTCGCAAAGTCTCAAACTGGGGGAAAGGTCTGAGAAGTGGCGCTTGTGTGATTTGCACTTGTTTGCCGGTTAGCCGTCCGCTAGCGCTGCCTTTGTGCGGCGGCCAATGCAGTTGGAATAAGGGGCCATTGTCTCATTCCTCCTGCAGAGCACCTGATAAAAGAATAAAGAACTATGACATATTCTAAAAACAATGGGGGAATTAAGCAGAGACAATAGGCCAGCTGCTTCATTAAAACAATCAAAAAACAGCATCCTGTATGTAGTCCAGATAATTAAAAACCACTGCTTTCTGCGCTGCTCTCTCCGTGCAATATTCACCAGCGTGGAGCAGCCCAGAGACTGAGGCTCTGTTGGCTCCATGCCCTCCCCCCTTCCAACCCCCCCAGCCCCCCACCCCCCATACCACTCTTTCTCCCTTTGATTAACGGTTCATTTGAACGTGGCAGTTGAAGATGAACGTATGAAGGAATTCAAGAAACAAAATTACGCGAGCCCCGGTTACAGTGAAGTACTTCACTAATCAAACGGGATGAATCGTACGGGAAATAAGGCAGCTTGTATGTCTCCCCCCCCCCCCCCCCCCGCAACCCCCTCCCCCCCCACACCGCCCCCCCTCTGCTCCTCGCCGAGCCCCCGAGAGATTTCAAAGTCATGGCATCAGAGGCCATTTTTAATTTCCTCGGCTTGACATGTCTTTAGGAGCACATGGGTGTGCAGCGCTGCAGTATCTGTGGACGCGTAGGGGCCGGGCGAGGGCCACATACTTGAGCTGGAATGAAAAACACTTCCTGGTTTCGTCCCTCTTCCCTTCCTTGTGCCACCGGGCTTCCTATCTTAAACGAAAGCAACAAAACGAATCTCTCCTTTTCCTCGTGTGGGGCCTTGCGAGACAACAAAGCTAAACCAATAACAGAAGGCCTGGTATAATTAAACTGGCCCGAAGACAGGTATTCAAATGCTGCTGTGTGTAAACATCGCAGCTCTTTAATAGTTTGCTGTAAAATGCGTGGTTAAGCACATCAGCTCTTCCACTCAGGCCATCTGTCTAACCTGAGCAGAGCTGTGGAAGTCTTTACCAGAGCGGAGAGCTTCCTGTTCCGCTGCAGTTAAGCTAATGCATGGAAGGGGTGGGGTTTATATTTGGGAAGACACACACAGGCCACGCCTACAAAGGTGTACAGCTAGAAAAGCTATTGGTCGAGAGGAGAGACACCTACGGGTTTAACCTATGGGTTTCAGAGAAACCATCTCATTGGCTGCATGCGGATGCTGACTGATTGGTTGTATGAGTTAGTCATGGCTGCTTTAACTCACACTAAAGGAGTGTGTCCCAATAGAGGTAAAGAAAGAATCAAAAGCAGCATCATTTGAGCTAAACTGCACCTTGTGAGCAGCAAACACTTTTGAGGTGAATTTCCACCATTCCAATTGAGGACGAAGGTCATTTCTGACCTCGTCTCTCCTTGACGAGCCACCAAAGCTTGACAGTAATTTGCAACCTCCGTTTTTTTTCTTCCCTCCCTTGAATATTTCCCGGTTCTGATTATGTGAGTCCTGAAAGGTCTAGTTTATGTCCAGCGGCAGCCTGCTAACTACTGGGCTTAATTGTAAAGCAGGGCCGTTGTAGCCATGGGCTACAGAGAGGTTTCTAATTAAAGACCTCTCCTCTTGTCTCCAGATCAGCCTCAGCCCCTCGCCCCAGCCACAGCCTCATGGCACATCCGAATATCAAGTAGGTCCTGCTGACTGACGAGCGTGGCTGCCTGGGTTTTTTCCAGGGCTGCTGGCTCCTCTGGGGCCCCTGGTCCTTCTGAACCACAGGTTGAGGCCCCTGGTCCCTCTGAACCACAGTCTGGGGCCCCTGGTCCCTCTGAACCACAGTGTGGGGCCCCTGATCCCTCTGAACCACGGTGTGGGGCCCCTGGTCCCTCTGAACCACAGTGTGGGGCCCCTGTTCCCTCTGAACCACAGTGTGGGGCCCCTGGTCCCTCTGAACCACAGTCTGGGGCCCCTGGTCCCTCTGAACCACAGTCTGGGGCCCCTGGTCCCTCTGAACCACAGTGTGGGGCCCTTGGTCCCTCTGAACCACAGTGTGGGGCCCCTGGTCCCTCTGAACCACAGTGTGGGGTCCCTGGTCCTTCTGAACCACAGTCTGGGGCCCCTGGTCCCTCTGAACCACAGTGTGGGGCCCCTGGTCCCTCTGAACCTTAGTGTGGGGCCCCTGGTCCCTCTGAACAACAGGGTGGGGGCCCCCTCCCTCCACTCACTCACAACTTGACCAGCTGCAACAACAGACTCTAAATACGATCATTCACTGTTCATCTCTATTCTATGACTTTCTGCTCCTCTACTCTTACTAGCAGGCTATTCGTGTACAGTAGACTCATCTGCTCGTAAGAAAACGAGCAACTTTTGAGTTAATTCCTCGTCACAAATGGTAAATATTCTGAGGGTGTCTGACTAGCAGGTGAACAGGGGGGGAGCTCACCAACACCAGTCAGCAGAGACCCTCCTGAGGAGGACTGAAGGACCACGATGGCACGGCCACCAGCACTTCTCCGTCAAACGAGGGAGGTGAAAATAACGTTGTGAATTCAGGGATCGTGATGAAGCAGTGCCTCTCAGGTGCTCAAACACGGGAGCTGAACACGTGCGTTGGCTTGCGCACGTGCGCCTATGTGTGATGCTTGTGTCTAATTGACCAAAAACAATCGTATTTCCCATTTGCTCCATGGGGATTCACTAGCATTCACCCCATGCTGTCTATGCGCATGTTTCACCACTAAGAGGCACTCTTCTCATGCTAGACCCCAGCCTCACCAACACACAAGAGGAACTTTCATCTTATACACAGGCAGAGACAGTGCCATTCCAAGACAGACAGACAGACAGACAGACTGGCAGAGAGAATGGCAGACAGACAGACAGACAGACAGACAGACTGGCAGGCTGGCTGGCAAGCAGGTAGGCTGGCAAACAGACAGATAGACAGACAGACTGGCAGAGAGAATGGCAGACAGACAGACAGACAGACAGACAGACAGACTGGCAGAGAGAATGGCAGACAGTCTGGCAGACAGACTGGCAGACAGACAGACAGACTGGCAGGCTGGCTGGCTGGCAAGCAGGTAGGCTGGCAAACAGACAGATAGACAGACAGACAGATAGGCAGACAGGTAGGCTGGCAGACAGGTAGGCAAAAAAAAAAATATCCTGATATTAATGCAAGTATTTCTATACAATCTTTTTAATATATACATATATTTTTGTCAGTAACACTGTCGCTAAACATCATACGTACAATATGTACACAGTAATACCCAACAGTCAAGTGCTTTCAAACATGACAAAACCATATTGTCTGAGACAGAGTGAAGGATTTCCTCTGCCACCGTTGGGACGAGGGCAAGATGGTTTTACGAAGCATTGTTAGGTAAATATGTGTTCATGTTAACCAGCTTCCTCCGACACCAAACACACACACACACACACACACAAGTCACCGACACTATAGTGCAGCCCGGGCTAATTTTAGCACCAAGTGTTAGGCGGACGATACCCAGCACAAGAGCTCCTGCATGGCCTTGAGCTAACCGCACCAGGGTCACAATCCACAAATTAGAAAGGGTCTCCGAGGAGCCACACACACTCTCTACTGTATACATTCTCTGGTAACAAAGACATTACAAGACCACGACACAGAACAGCCCCGTTCTACTGTCAAGACGTCTGACTTTGGACGAAATTCTACATTTTAATTTGAAGAACATGTCCTGTTCCTTGCAAAGATCTGATTGAAGAAATGATTTGACGTTGCGTAAAAATGGGACAGTTCCTTTGATAATTAGAACCATCATTTTTTTTCAGTGGCTAATCCCACGAGAGTCTAGAATATTTCTTTTTCTCTGCAGTTAGAATTATATTGCCAAGTGTCGGTCTATTTGGCTACAATGCTGAATGAGAGTGCTGAATGTGAATGGCTTGTTTTATAGGTCTATTAGAAGTGTACAATTGGTATAGAATTGGAACGAAGTTTAACATGAAATCTATTAGTTTACGACTGACAATTAACGAGGAAAATCACATGAACAAACGCACACACGCAGCAATAATAATAACAAGAAAAAAACTACCAATTGCACAACGCTTATTTTTTTCATGAAGATTATTGGGAAATGTATTCTACTAAATCACGTTATAAGAAAAATGTAAACACTAATTCTAAACATTTTAGATTTCTGATGCTTTTTTTGGGAGGGACTAAATATGTTCTTCTCTATTTTCAAGCCCTGTTAATCCCTGAGACAACACTAAAAAGCCGTTCACCCTCATTAACTCAAACAGCACAATCCCTTCATGTGAAGCGAGAAGTCAAGTAGCTTCACAGAACTCCCCTCTGAACAGGTTTACATACAGGTCTCCACTGGTCGTCTGCTGGTTGTGGCTTGACAGCCTGGTTGTGGGAGTCTGCTTTTCTGATCTGCCTGGTTGGGGGTGGTGGGGGTGGGGGGGTGTGTTCTGTGGTTGGCCTGGTTTTGGTGTCTTTTTCATTGAGGTGTGTGGTTTAACTGGCTCCTTTAGCAGGTTTCCTGATCAGCCTGGTCTCAGCTAGTGGACATGTGTTTACTGAGGGCTCCTGCTGAGGAAACATGCTGGTTCTGCCCATCCTGACCAACCCTGCTAATGGGAGCATGAGGCCCCTGTGACAGGCCTCTGCCGGAGCCCCAGGCCCCCCACCAGCCCAGAGCCCTCCCAGCCCAGAGCCCTCCCAGCCCAGAGCCCCCTCAGCCCGGAGCTCCTCCAGCCTGGAGCCCCAGCTGCGGCCCAATGGCCCACCTCCCCCCTTCCCACCATGCCACTGTGGGAGCAGGTGAACGGCGGCACTCCAACGGGAGGGTTCCTGGGAGAGCGAGAGCGCCCGATTGGCTCCTCCAGCGTGGCTCTGTGTCTGTGTGCGCCACATGGGCTTGCTGGCTGTGGTGGCGTGGATGCCGGCCATAGCAGGTTCTAGCCAATCCTAGGCAGCCGTGGCCAGTCCTAGCCTAATGCAATTGCATGTCTATGTTTATAAAGTGCGAGTCTCTCCTCGTTGGATAGGTTTGTTTGTACCTCCTGGCGTTAACAGGTTTATTCTTTTTTTGGGGGGGGTCAGAAGGATGGAGGCGCCAGACATGAGCACCTGTCAGCCATTTTGGTACGGCGCATCATGGCTCGAGCTCCGAGTGAGAACGGAATGTAAAGAACTGAACCGTTTCCAGAACCCTCCTGACAGCTGCTGTTGTGTTATGGTAGCTTTTTTCTTTCTTTTACGTTTTACATTACTCTGTAAAACCGATGACCACATTAACTGTGGACTACACAGAGGGAAAACAACACCTAAAACACACACACAGATATCAGCATGTACACACAAAGACACACACACACACCAGAAAACCAACCGACGCTGAATCCCTAGCAACGTGCCCCAGTGTCCCTGCACCCCTGTAATTCTACATATTGCTTAAAGTATGTGCTAATTAAATCTCCGGGTCGCTTTTTTGCTGGGAGAAATAAATACTCTGCAGCTAAGAGGCCTAATTGCGTTTGTCACATTGTGTCTCGATGGCTGCGGCTCCGGGCCCGGCCACTGCCCTTGCTCGTTGCCATTCTGTCGTCCTGGCAAGCCCCCCTCTGCCCCAGGTATCACCGCCTGGCCATCTGGAGGCGACATCTGTCTCTCCATTGATCACAAGGGTTTAGCACTTGATCAAACAGACTGCGACAGGAAATTGCTCTTTTCCCCACAGAAAAGGCCAATCGCTTGCGTGAGGGTAATAGAGTGGAACTGAGATGCAGCGACCGGCGCGGTGGGCAGGGACGGGCACAGAAGGTGGGCAGGGACGGGCACAGAAGCGACCCCGGCATCAGCCGTGCTGGTGCAGGAGGAGGAGGAGGCAGGAGGGATGTACGGCGCTGCCCAGAGAGCGACGCGCGCTCTGGTGCCAGTTTGAGCGCGCTCAGAAACAACGTTCTGTAGGACACGATGTAAGGGGTAATAATCTGTGGGATGTATTCGTGCAGGGGTTGTATTAAATGTGTGTGTGTAGGATAAATCTAAAATGGAAAGCTACTGGTTCAGGTAATACGTGTGTAGTGAACCTAGAAACTGCAGCACTTTGAAGCTATACAGGTAAATGTCTACATTTTTATATAACGTTAGAGGACTTTTAAGGGAGGGGAACCATAACTTCAGTAGATGGGTAGGCAATTAGCTACTGTAGTCATACTTCAGCGTTTAAAATGTAAAAACATATCAGCTTCATTACGTTTTATTTATTGCTAGATTTAATTTGGAATTTAACCGTAACGTGAATTGAATTCCCTTTTAAAACTGCACGTGAGAAGGAAACATTAAATAAATCAAGTACCACTTCTACAGTACCTAAAGTCGATAGATTGCAGCCGCACACCCAGTGCGGTGCAGTTATTCCACAGCTGCTGTGTGAGGCAGCTAGGCAGCTCCACTTCCCCTGCTTGTCTCTCCTCTCCAGGCTGCTGTTCTCCCCAGCTCTCCCCCTACCCCCCCCCCCCCCCCCCCCCCCTGCCTGCCCCGGCACGCTCTCAGGGCACTGCCTCTAACATCATGTTTAGCAAGTACGGACACATTTGATACTGAAGGTGACATTTATTTCAATATTGTGGAAATATCTAATTGTTCGTGTGGAGAGCGAGATATGTTTCCCCTCTGCCTACAGTGCTCTGGTTTGTCCTTTGGAATATAATGCAAATTTGGGATGAAGCAACTAATTCCCCCCCCCCCCCACCCCTCTCCACCATCCTCCCCCCCCCCACCCCTCTCCACCATCCTCCTCCCCCCCCCCCCCCCCCCCGACGCCAGAATTTCTGATTAATCGTGTGACCGCCCCTCATTTTTGCATTTTACACAATCTCACGGCGCCACAGCAAGATGTGTGTGTGTGAGGTGTTTCTCGTCACTTTTGGCAAGCTGGAAAGCTGGTTAGCCCAAGGAAGAGAACAAGTCGAAAGTATGAGGGAGGGTGGGTGGCGGGGGGGGGGGGGGGGGGGGGGGCAGGGTGGGGGGGAATATGACCAGGGGACGTGATAAAAATTTATCAGCCAGTGTGTTTTCCTGTTTGGTTTTAATCTACATTTAATTAAATTCTTATCTGCTATGTGCTTATGGCTGCATTTGAATGGTGATGCTGCATTCATTATGAATGGTAAAATTGAGCTCCAGTACATTGTGTGTGGCCCAACAGAGGAACAAGACTCTCATTGCGGTGCGTGCACAGGCACCCACAGACATGCAGAGAAAATAAGTCAATTAAGATCGGTCTGTAAATTACTGGCGTATCAACACGAGGGGAGAGAGCAGGCACCATAATGGAATCCTGACAGCAGAGAACACTCAGCTGCTTTTAATATACATCCCATTTGATACAGCCAATTGTATTAGGCTATTTATGGAATCCACAGTCCGAGGCTAGATTTACTGGTCTGTCATGATCGTTCTTAATCAGCGGGGCGAAAATAAAGTTCAGACCACAGAGACAGAGGTCAAAAGCCCCGTAATATGGATATATGGAGCTATTTACTACAGTACTACTGTGTCAATGGGACAGACTGACTTCGGATTTCCACAGCACGATTTTCACCATTTTTCTTTCTTTGATGGAGTCAACTTTGATCAGCGATGACAACATGGATTTCTGGGGCCTACGAGGTACGCTCAATGGTTAAATCTGACTCCAAAAACGAGGAATAAAAAAGAGGAAAAGAAAGAGAGAACCGGAATGTCTGTATCGTAATGCTATTGACAAAAGACAGAGCTTATAACGCATAGCAGCCCCTCCATGGGCTAAGAACAATATCCCAGCGGCTGCATCCCCGGAAACTGCCGGAACAGAACCCTGAGCCGTCACTACAAAGTTGGTCCCGACCAAATCCTTAAATCTTCCCCCTGTTTGCTTATTCAGAGCGGAGTGTCTGGGGTAGGGGGTGGGGGTGGGGGGGGTGGGGGGGGTGGGGGGGGGCACCCTGCTGCCTGTCCATGTTTACAGAGCCCTTCTCCTCTCTGGGCCCTGCTCATCCACAGGACTGACACGCTGCCGGCATGATTAGGGGGGTACGCCTGGTGGGGGTGATGGGGAGCTGATGTGGGAACAAGGAGGGAAGAGGGGGGTGGGTGGGGGTGTGAGGGATCGACAGATGAATGACTTTGGTTGTACCGGAGAGGGATCACAGCAGATAATCGCTCCCCCCAGACTGCAGAGCTCAGACTCTCAGATCTGGTCTTTAAAATAATGTAGGGGAGTCAAGTCCCTCCAAAGAGTCGCACAGGTTATCTCTGGCATTTTATGTTTGCTGTTTAAATCTTAACAGGACACGAGTGGCAAGAGGAGGGAGAGAGTCAATATGTCTGGAGTCAGAGAAGGAGGAAGCGGAGTGGAAATGAAGAAGACTTGGATGAGGAGGAAGACTGGGAATGCTGTGCTAGTTTCAGATGTTGGTAAGACTAAAGAGGCTCTTCTACTGTCAAGCACTTTCATCCTGTGGATGAAGTAAGAGCGCTGCCTGTGTCCTTGTGAGACTCTATTGATAACAGAACATAGCAAGATGCTTCTATTGAACCCCACCCCCCCCCACCCCCCCCCCCCACACACACACACACACAAATAATGTAAATACACTGTAATACGAACACAATACAACACGGTAGTACTAAAGAAGTACCGTGAAACAAAAGACAAAGGGTACACACACACACGCACACCCCTGCACACATACAGACACACTGGTAATACAGTGCAGCATAAATTCCAGCATCATAAATACTGCTATCGCACAAACACTGGCGCAATAAAGTAGAGGCGTCTGTGACGGTGTGTCTGAGACTGTAAACCTCTGTGCTGCTCCTAGATACAAACTGGGGGTGGGGGGGGGGGGGGGTGGTAGCGTGCGCACAATTTACTGGCGCAAGATCCAGCCATTGTTTATCTTTTAAATAAGCACAGATTATTACAGCATGAGCAAATAGCGTGAGCGCTGAGCAGTGCGCCTTCGACGTTTGATATGCTGTCCAGATGATTCATCCCGCTCTCACTATTTCAATTTTCTTTGTAATTCCTGTCGCCATTGGGCATCGGTCCCCATCACCTGTTCGTTATCGTTAGCCGTCCTGTTCGGTGCACTTGAAACGCTGCCATGGCCTTGACTCCCTGTGAACAGAGGGCTCTGTGAACTTCTCGCGGTTGATGGTCGGGGATGGAAATTACGCTAACAACTAATTAACATCATAAAGGCCACTTCAAAGGAGGGACGACACCTGCAACCCCCATTTGCACACGCTAAAACAAAATTACCTGTGTTTTTATTTTTGCGGGATAATGTATGCGTCTTTAAAGCCCTGCGGAATATTCATTTTATGCAGTGGCAGAGTTTAAGAGCCTGGAGCTCTGCCCTTCATGAGGTGAACGGTGAGAGAGACTAAATATATTTATTTTAAGGGATGGAAACTGGAAATATAGGCAACATTCCTAAAGCTGTTTCGGAGAATTACATGGCGGTGCACACCGTTGACTGAGAAGATGTGCACCGCCAAATCCTGCGCTCAGAATAACACATTCAATTTTCTAATTTCGGTTTTGAATATAGAATATTTCCGGACAGCTACTGGTCCGAGTAACAAAGTGCTGTCACTCTGTGACACTTTGCTGGCTGGCTGAGCTAAGCTGGTTAAGACTGACAGCACACAGTCCTAGCTTCCTCCGCAGTCCCTGGCAAGGTCCTCAAACCCCATCCCCCCTCCCCCCTCCCCCGTCCCCCAGTCTCCGTGCTTCCTATCCCAGCCTCGGTGACCCTGGATGTGAGGAGGTGGCTGTCAGGTAGTCCTCTCCCCCCCAAAGTCTCTCTCAGACCTTCATTAGCCCGCGAGCTAGCTAACTTCTCCAGATAGCAATGCGCTCACACCTCATTACAGCGACACATTACAGACTACAGCCCTAACACGGCCTTAATCTGCTCCAAATCGTTATAAATGTCAAGCTTGGGCCAGGGACTTGCCCAATCTACTGCACCAATGGCTTAGTGGACTATCCCCTCTCTTCCGTATTAGCTAGCCAAAGAATTACAGTCAATGCCAGAGCTGACTGAAACTTTGAACTCTTTGTTCTGACGTTCAATGCACCATTAACATACTCTTTGAAATTGCCTCCCAAACCCCCCCCCCCAAACTAAAAAATGAAAAACAGTCGATACTACCCTCCCGTAACTCTCCTCCCATCCCCCCGTCCTAATGAGCAGATCCCTCACTCTACTGAAGGATCCAGCCTGCCTGCGAGAGACAGACAGACAGAGAACGAAAGAAAGAAAGGGGGGAACTGAAAGAGGAGAGAACGAGAGAGAGAGAAAGAGAGAGGGAGGGAGGAGAGAGAGAAAAAGAGAGACTGCAGGCTGTTTATTAATAATGAATTTGGATGTTTGCGTGTGGAATGTTATCAGCCGCCACACAATCCCACCAATAGTTAGCCCTGATGGGCTAGCCTAGTTCCTCATTAGCTGAACATATTTAATCCAGAAGTTTCTTATCAAATGTCACACCTGCATCTCTAAATGGCATTTTCACATTCATTCGCATGTATTTGGGAGATGAGGCTCCAAGGTGCTTTGCAGAGATTAAGAAGGAGAGAGAGTGCAAGCTTATTTTATCATTTAGCAGGTCTGGAAGGAATCCAAGGAGTTTTTGTCTTGTTGTTGTAATTAGAAAGCCTTTTAAGTGATAACGCCTGCATAGGAATATGAATATGTAGCAATCAGGCCGGGCTTCTTTCTTTTCTCTCTCTCTCTCTCTCTCTCTCTCTCTCTCTCTCTCTCTCTCTCACTCCTCTCTTTCTCCTTCTCCCTTCGCCTCCTCTTTCTTTTTTCAAATTGTTGAATGCAGCGTTTTTGTTGTATGTGCAGCAAGGATTAGCTCAAGCTTCAGAAGTTTAATGAAAGACTTAAAAGAAGGAGACTCAAGCAGTTTTCCTCCTTCTCTCCAGGCCTGACGATGTTTCTCCTTTTGTCCGGCGAAGGGGCACGCAAGGCATGACGGCACGTTTCCATTAACCACCCAAACATACTGTACATGGAAGATAGAGTGAGGCACACCTTCGGACCACTCAGGACCTTGAGGGAGATGAACTGCGTTCGTCCCCCCCTCCCCTCCCCCAAGTTGACAGTGTTCAGTGCCAAACAACATGGAGAAGATTTAAACCACCTGCTAGGGAATAGTGTCCACGTAAGCTAAACAGGAAGATTTCCAACATGTTGAAAAGTCTGACTAAACAAGCCCAGGTCCTCAAGGAGTCGTACACTTCATTTAACGTGGCAGTGTCCAAAGCTGAACATCCACCCGATTCTAACCACTGATGAAGATGTTTGGTACAGCAGCACATTTCTTGGGGGTGTGTGTGTGAAATACGCATCCACGTATTTCCAGCAAGCAAGGCTGAGGTCAAACCCCACTGAGAAGCCGTCCGATTCTTGTATTAGTGGTATTTCGAGCCACGGGTACATCCAGCCGGGCTTGGCTAACCATCGAGGCAGAGATAAGTGCAAAACTGAGAAGTATTGATCCCCGTAAATAGCAGTTCACCCCTGCCTGTGACACTTCAACCCCGCAGACATAATGTCACCGTCCCTTATCCCTCTCTCCTACCACAAGCTGCCTATCTCCCTGCGGCTGTCACCTCCAGTAATACGCCTTTCAAAGCTTCCCCTAAATCACTAAAATCACCACACTTTCACACATTATTTATTTCCCCCTCCACACCTCTTCAAAGTGAAGCATGATTTACAGTGGAGGACAGGGTTGACGTTTTGTTTCCACTTCTTCTTCTTGTTCTTCTACCCTTTTCCCGCCCCTAAGACCTCCAGCTGCCTCTGTCTAGGTAACTCCACTTCCACCATTGTGAGTGGAATCACTAGGCAATTACTACGTGGTTCCTAAGTAATTGTGTGCTCTCTCAGCGTATGACAAACACAGGCAGAGCCGGAGTGTGGGGTGCTGGTGGTGAAGGCAGGTTTAGACATCCTCGCTAATTGAAAGCGTCACCGCGCAACGATGCACTATAACAGTCTAGCAGGTAGGAATAAAGCCTTAACACCACGTAATTACCCTGCTGCTAATATGACTTGCACCACTGCAAAGAGAGTTCCTAAAAAACAGGCTTTCATCCAGTTGAGTATCGCAAGCACTCAAAGGAGTCGGGAGCTGATAATAAGAGAGTTTGAAAATAAGGAAACAATGGCATCCTTCAAACCCCAGAGATGTCTCCCCCCCCCCCCCCCCAAATAATACCAACAACAGTAAAATAGTCAGACCCTTTAAAAAAAAAGTTTAATTTCTTTCTTTCTTTTTCTTGGAGTGGGGGGGGGGTGGGGTGGACAGACAGACACTGGTCTGCCAATGAGAGTTAGATGGTCCTTCACTGGGAGACGGTGCTCCATGCCAAAAACTGACATTATATGCAAATGTTTTTTTATTATCTGGCAGACAGGAGGTTCAGATCCTGCCTCGGTTAGACTGCGGCAGCCCAAGGCAACTTCCAAGCAAGGCTTATGCACAAGGGTGCTTAATGAGCTCTCCCGGGCCGCAGTTAGCATAGCGCTTTCCACAACAGCAGTTGGAAAGTTGCTCACTAACTTGGAGGGCTCCATATGTTGCCCAGGAGGCCTCAGAGACAGAAAGAGGAAGAGAAAGAGAGAAGTTTCCCAGAAAGCCAGAGAGACTTCGCTCCTGTCTTCTGCTCTGTCGACGAGGATGAAGGTAAACAACAAGGTTCCTGCACGGCCACAGGTTCCATTGTGTTCCTCCACAAAACGTCTCGTACCTCTTGGCTTTTTTTTC
The DNA here is from genome assembly GCA_030340665.1 of Neosalanx taihuensis. Classification (NCBI taxonomy): domain Eukaryota; kingdom Metazoa; phylum Chordata; class Actinopteri; order Osmeriformes; family Salangidae; genus Neosalanx; species Neosalanx taihuensis. The sequence goes on from CM059294.1 coordinate 13,006,387, forward strand.
CCCCCACTGCACCTCCCGGGAGAAAAAAACATAAAACCTAACCCTCAGTGTATTAAAAACCCACAGACGAACAAAGTGTGAACATGCATGAATTCCCCATCCTTGTAAACAAACCGGGTCTCTTCTGAGGGCATTCAGAAGTTTGTTCTGCTCTGTAGCACCTCGCTCAGGCCCCTATGCTGCTCCTCGAACCAGCACACCTACAGTACGGTACCACGGAAACACATTCTGCACGGAGCCTCTCCACACCTTCTCAGCCTCAGAGCGGATGACATGGGGCGGTTGTCTACCTGCTCTGTAGGCAGAAGGCCTCGCCAGCCTGGTCCACGTAGCGTTGGCACGACGTCTAAAAGCCCTCGCTAACCTTCATCTGCCATCTCTCTCTGATTGGCTGCTGCTTTCAACTGCTCTCACGTGATCAAACATCTCCTTCAAAAGCATCGGGAGCCTTTTTCAGGTTTAGAGCTCTCTGTCTCTCTCTCTTTCTATCTCTCTCTCCCTGTGTTTCTCGGTGTTTCGCTCGTCTCAGTCTCAATCTGTGTGTTCTGCCTCTGACCCTGAAAGCGTAAAAAAAAAGAGATGATTTGCCTCATTAAGCGAGGCATCACACTGTCTTTCCCCGGCGCATTGTCTCACCCACCTCAACCCAGCCCTTCATCTTAAACTTGGAATAAATTAGAGGGATAACGATCGCCTGTGTGCCATTAGTCACAAATGAAGTGGTTAACACGGGGAGAGCGATAAGGACGCCACATCTGATGCCGGGTTCATAAAGGAAGGCGGCTCGTCGTGGAAAACGGCAGATAGACTCTGTGCAAATTGGGCTCAGACATCACAGAGTGCCGTCGTTACCAAATTAGCCCCGGGTTTTCCCCCTCCCCGTTTTCCGCTCTAGTCCTTGAGGAACAGCGGGCTGCGAGGGTGAGGGTGTGGGTGTGGAGGGGTGTGTGAGGGGCTATTGTGTCGCATTCGGAGACGTTCGGTCTTTGAACAAATATTTCAGATGAAACGAGGAAGAAGACTCTCTCTCCGGATGTATTTGAGTTTAATTCCTGCGTTTGATAAGGGAGCTCAAAACCATTTATTCGTGAGGCCTGAAGGCATTAGGGTCCAAATGAGCGCTAGGTACACACACACACCTCAGCGAGGCTGGGATGGCAGGCTGGATAAGACGATGCACTATTTGTTTAAATCTGGGTCTGAAGTTGGTGTTGGTTCAGTCTTTGCTGTACCTACAGTACAGCCCCATTTCAGGTCTAATGCTCTGGAGACTTGATATATTCAGGGTCTCGAAATATCAGGAACAGTCCTGCTGAAATGCTGCGTCTGGATCGCTGTGTGTGACTTAGAGTGAGTGTGTGAGCTGCAGGTCTTTTGAATACCTCCTGTCGCGAGGGTCGCTGTTGGTGTTACTGCCATCTTGTACACTGTGTTCACGCTCACACACACACAGACACAGACACACACACACACACACACACACACACACACACACACACACACATGCTCTTGTAATTTGGGGAGGCTCGTCCACGGACCAGGCATGAGGGAGTAAGTTGGACGAGGAAGAGGACAGAGGAACAAATCTGGCAGGCGCGCTGAGGCCATGGCAGTCCTGCCTGCGCCATGCGGCGTGGCAGAGGGACGGTGCCAGGAAATGTGGCAAGAGGAGAAAAGATCAAACAACAAGGCCTGCAGATCTCCACCAATCTGCTCTGTATTAATGTCAGTGCCAAAGAGCAGCTCCACCAGACGAGAGCCTCAGTGTGCGAAGGCGAGGGTGTGTGTGTGCGTGCGTGTGTGTGGGCTTGCGGTACCATCCGTCAACGATCAACACCGTTGCGCGCACATGCGACAGCACACACTGTCTGCTCTGACACGGTAACATTCTAACCACGAGGCGAGCGACGTTACTTTCTACGGACCGCTGAAAAGCGAAGGATCGGAGCGCTTCAGTGGACAGACTGCTGTGAGGTGGCTGGCTGGTAGTTAGAGGAGGTTTTAAAACAGTCGTTAAAACATTGGAACATTCGAACACCTGAATTGCGATACTTTATAGGAGCTGTCCGTCAGACAGACTGTGTCTGTATCCGCGGTGTGTCTGTGTATCCGCTGGGCTCCAGTGGGCCGCCACCATCACGCACGCCAACCTGGTCCCCCCCCCCCACTCCCACCCCCCCAAAAAAGACAGAATTCTGCATAGCGGCTATAAAGGAACCAGACGGCAGATGAGCTCGCGGCTGCCATCTCTCCCTCATGGACAGATGGCAAAACTAGACAATATGCTTTCCAAAATGACACTGCAATCACGCGGCTGTCTGTCCGTCCAGACCGTCCGTCCACCTTGTCAGGGTGTCTGCCACGGTGTTGACGGCAGCGGGCTGGGGGGGGGGCGAGTGGCGGGGAGGGATGGCTTTGCTGGCCCAGGCTTGGACTGGGCCAACCTCATTGCCGGTGATTGATATCAGAGAGCTGGGATGGGATGTAGGGCCAACAGCAGCAGCAGTGGACTGGGGGGTGTGTGTGTGTTAGGGGGGTGGGGGGCTGGGAGTGGGGGTGGGGGCTGGGAGCTAGCCTAGGTCTATGACAATGCATGATGAACAGCCTGCTATTTGGAGTGCATCTGTGGAAGCCAGTTTGGTAGAGGAGGGGGGCCCAGGGAGAGATGTGAGAGGAGAGCAAATGTTTGAGGACCTGACAACCACGGCAACCGCACACCCCCCTGCCCCCCCACCCCCTTCCCGCCCACACACACACACACACACTCTTCAAGACATGTATTTTGGGAGTGACACAGAGCGTCTTATGGCAATATTAGCTCCTATCGCTCTGTGGTTTGGTGTCTGATACAGGCGTCTGTTTGATACGAGTGTCTACCATGGCTCGCGAGGGTCTGTTGCTTCTTCTAAAGGATCTGTGTCTGACATCTTGTCTGTATGGGAGCCTGTGTCTACTCTTCCGCTCTATGAGGGAGATAGGATTGTGGAGCTCAGAAGCCAATCTGACTTTAGGGTAAACTGTTATGAAACAATCTCCTGCACCCTCAAATACTCTTTTTTTTTCCCTCCCTGGGTAGATAGCTCCGAATGGAAAACCTCAGAGAATAACAGAACTCGGAGAACAGCGCGGTGGTTTTGTGAGAGAAAGCATGGAGGAATCTATCGTAAATGCTATCCTATGGAGAGGCATTTGTTTTTAGCGGTCAGGAAATACTAAGGTCTGAAGAAGAATCGCCTGGTGGGCCCTGTTCAAGCAATTACACAAAGCAACATCTTCCTGAGGGAGAGGTGGGACAAGTAGAAGGGAACGCTGGGGAAGGAGGGGGGGGGGGGGGGGGGGGCGTCGGGTGAAAAAGTCATTTTGGCGTTGCACTCTTCAGTTCCGGTCATGCTCCGTACCGACGCAAATTAAAACCCTCCCGGTAGCCTATGTAAATATGCTGCCTGCCGCGCTGCGCTTTAACGAACCGCAATATGAAACACACCGAAAACCAACAGAAAAATAACTGGCCACTTAAAGGTGGGGTGCATCGAACAGGTGACAGGTAGTGCCAGCTTTAAGACTGGGGGGGTGAGTGGGAATGAGGATGGGGGGGTGGGGGGCTGGGTGATGGGACCAGCAGTCTGGGGGCTCTGGAATCATCTGGAACTGTGCGATCCAGCCAAGGGAACCAGCTTTAGAGCCTCAGGCGTTTTAAAGTGCCTGGATGGGATTGGGTTTATGGGAGTGTGTCTGTATGTGAGTGTGTGTATGTGCGTTTGAGAGAGAGAGAGAGAGAGAGAGAGAGAGAGACAGAGAGAGAGAGAGAGAGAGAGAGAGAGAGTGAGAGAGAGAGAGAGAGAGAGAGGGGGGGGGGGGAGAGAGAGCTAGAAAAAGTAGGCAAGAGAGTATTTGTGTGTGTGTGTGTGTGTGTTTTGGGCTTTTAACTGCTGTTAACATTTGGCTGTGGAGACAGTAAATGACTAGAGTCGCAGGCATTGTCATCGACCTAAATAATGTACATAAATTCCTCCCATGCCTCAATCCCCTAATAACCTGTCTTCCAAAAACCCTTACAAGGATTACCTATCAGACCATCTGCTTTGCATGCAAAATGTGACGGCGGTAGGAAAACGAGTGAGCGTTAAAGATGGAGAGAACAACATCTGCACCCGCCGATTAATCCACAACATTCAGAGGGATCTCAAGTCATTTGCAATATCACAGCATCCATGATCTAGATTCCCTGCCAGAACTTGGCTTGCGACACAGAGTCAACGCCCAGTTCAATACGGACTGATCGGATGGATCATTCCTTGACAGACGCACGCCTACTCAGGAAGCACAGGGTCATTTGAACATTCACCAGCAGAGAATGAAATAATTTATCCTTGAAAGGAAACGAACACCAAATTATTACTTGTTAGGAGACTGAAGGCACAGTAAAATTAATAAATAAAGGTGGCTGTGCTTTGATGGAATCATATCAAGTTCAGTTATATGCAAAAAAAAAGAAAAAAGAATAATCAACTGTTTATAACCTGTTTATTCAGAAAAAGGCAACTATCCATTTGTACTGGTATTGCTTTGTGAACAAATGGCTCAATAATAATTGGGTATTTATAAGAACTTAAGTACGTAACAAGTACTTCAAGTGATTCAAGTCTTATTTGTATCAGTAGGAAAACCAAATGTTAAAAAAAGGAAATTCGATGGGGAAAGAAGAAAAAACAGAGTTTTTTCATATTAAAATAGGGGTAAAAGATATGTAGATTTTTTTGAATTGGTAACATGCTTTGTTGGTTTGAGCCCAGCTCAGCCATGCTAAATCCAGTCTTTAAAGTACCCCAGCACACTAGGTTAGTGTGATAGTCTGGTTCGGCCCATTGTTATGGCTCCGTCTGACAGTCTTCAACACCAGGAAGGGGAAAACAGAGCTAAGTGTCAGTGGGGTGCCTTATGAATTTAGACTCAACGTTCAGATTCAACGTGTGGCTGGAAACAGACCGTCTTTGGACTCTGACTGTGAACTGTCAAACCGACGCCATGAAAACCTGCGACCACGCGGGTGAAAATGCATTCTGCCAGCCCGCCTTTGAAGGTGACTGAAGTTGAACACGAGGATACTTTCATGGTTTTTGCGTCTCTCCGCCTACAATTTATTTTAATTTTTATTAAAGTAATTAAATCATTTACAGTACATATCCATTCATATATATCGTTAAGTGCTATGGGTAAAAACAAAAACATATTTGAGGTAAAACACCACACTAACGACAGTATATAATCGTGGAATCAACAGTGGGATTCCTGTCAAACCTCCTGGCCCACAACCAAATCCTGACATTTGAGAGAAGAGTTTGTCGGTTGTGGATAAGGCTTCATCAGACAACAAGAACGCTGCCGTATCCCAGAGTCCCCGGCTGCGCCCTGATCAGAGAGCCATTTTACAAGGGGGCCATCTAACACCCACAACTTTGCCTGACCTTGTGGTGCTGAATAAGACTGTAAAATTGATTCAGCCCCCGTAATAAAAGACCACCCATATTATCAGCATTATAATTATAATTAATATTACAGAAGCCAGCGAGGAGGCCATTATTTATGAGGTGGCGCACCGTAAGCAAACACAACAATAATCTGGCCCATATTTTTATTGATATGTTGATGAATGACTCTCTTTCTTCCAAAACACCAATGAAGTGTCTCGGAGGGCTGATCATACAAGTGATGATAATTTCTTCTGCTGGGTATTTTTCAACCTTCCTCCCCATCCTTCTCCTCCTCCTCCTCCTCCTCCTCCTCCTCCTCCTTCCCCCTTTTCCCCTCCCCTCTCTATTTCATGAGTCCTTTGTTGGTGTCACCTTTAGTCTCTCTGACCTCATTATTTGGTTCAGTTCAGATGGTAGAGCAGGTAAATTACTGCCAAGAAGGAAGCATCAGACAGTTAGCCTAGCATCTGTACCTCTCAGATAGTTAGCCTAGCATCTGTAACTCTCAGACAGTTAGCCTAGTATCTGTGCTAGCCTAAGACATGTGAACATAGCGTACAGGGAAATGCAATTTGGACAGACTTTAATTTGTGGCTGATGTTTGACTGCTGGAAGAATGGAAGAGAATAAATCTGCTCTGCAGCAGAGATCTATGCAGAGTCAACAAGCCAAGGACAATGCAGATCCTGAACATGTGTGTCCAATTGATGGTTATAGAAAGTAACTATGACTATTGTAACAATATAGCATTTTAAAGTCTCTGAAATGCTACGTTTTTATTGGCCTGCCTTTCTGTTTGACAGTGAGAGAGCATACCATGAAGACAGCAGAGCCCATATCTGGGTTATCCTTTATAATTAGGTGTCTCTGTAGCCCCTACCATGCCTTCTGTCAGATAATTGTAGTCCAACCCTCCTAATTTTGCAGCGAGGGGGAGGAAGAAAAAAAAAGAAAAAGAAAAAAAATTGCATATTTGTCGCTATCTCCTTATTAATTCTCCTCACAAATCCTTGATTATTTTCCAATCCTTTCCTCTGATATCTCTGCTCTCTGTTTGTCTGTTTTCCTCCTCCGCAGAGCAGTCAGCCTGCCTTCTCAATCGGCTGTTTTGTTTCTTGTTTTAATGAACAGTTGGATTCTTTTATTTCTCTACAAGTGCTGGATTTGCCTTATCACCCCCTCTGTCCCTTTGAGGGCTGCCAATTGGTTTTATCCCTGCATGTATCATTTCTTATGCTTCCTCTTTTTTTCCCCACCAAGAGAAAGAACCACTCCGTCAACAACTCTCTCCGGAGCCAGAGATTAAAAACCTCAACATCACCTAGCTTCCAGCGCTACTCCCAACTGGCTTGTGTAAAACTCAATTAAACTCGTCCCCGTGGAATTTCACATTAGAGTACGTTAAAAATGGGGAAAATTCTTCAAGCGTGATGACAAAGCTTCAAACCTAGCATCTGTAACGGCTATTTAGGAACTTTTTTTCTCTCTTGAAAAGTCTCTGTCTTATGGGTTTTAGCCTCAAGTTGATCCTAAAGGCAGCACAAAGCCAAAAAAAGAGTTTTAAATCCGACTTTTGGATTTATTCATCTGCAAGCCTCATGAAAAGTAACAGCCTCTAGTTGATATGCGACGTAAACAAGTACTCAAGGTCTCATTTGATCAATTAACCCTCAAGAGTGCTACTGCTAAGTAGTCCTCCCTTGACGATTCAAGGTAAACATTTTCAAACACTATCAACATAATGATAGTTGTCCACCTTTGTCATTGGTGGTGGGACTTGCACATGTGATGTGGGCCCATTGGGACCAGCTGCTGTTTTGATCTTGATTTCAGAGGCTGATCACTCAATAGGGCCAGTCCACCTCTGATTTAATACAATCTGGCTGCTTGAGAAGAAGGTGTTCAGTCAAGCATCACGCCAGGGGAAAAGGAACACGACAAGTCGACGTGTGAACTTAATTCAGATGTGACACTGTGCTTTCAACTACATCATGGAGAATATGGGAGCCGATCTGTGTGTGTATGTGTGAGCTGGACGTGTATGTGTTTTGCGTGTGTGCAAATTGTGTGTGTCTTGGTAGGTGTGCACAGTACCTGTGTGTGTGCGGTGTGTGAGAGTATGTGTGTGCGCCTGTGTGTGTGGTGGCTGAGTGTGTGTGCGTGTGCCTGTGTGTGTGCCTGTGTGTTGTGGCTGAGTGTGTGTGCCTGTGTGTGAATGTGTGTGTGGTGGCTGAATGTGTGTGTGTGTGTGTGCCTGTGTGTGTTGTGGCTGAGTGTGTGTGTGCCTGTGTGTGTGTGGTGGCTGAGTGTGTGTGTGTTTTAGCTGAGTGTGTGTGCATGTGGAGGGGAGGGGTTTCCAGCGTGGTCTTCCCTCTCTTTGTGGGGATGAAGCGCTCCTCTCCTCCTCTTTTGTAGCCTCTGTTTTGATAGTGAGTGGGAGAGAACAACCAGAGCTGTAATGTGGAGTGTTCTACAAAGCAAGCTTGGTAGGAGGGAAGCTTGGCTCGATTCTCCCCTGCACCCAAGCCCACTTAGAAAAGGGGGGAGCTGGATGCACACATACGCAAGTACACAGACACACACACACACACACACACACACACACACACTCCCAGATGGGCCTGTCCCTCCCCTCTGCTCTGGAATCCTGGGGGCAGCTTTAAACACTCTCAGAGCCGGAGTGGGCGATCTGTGACATTGTTTCAGAAACAGGCGTGTGTGTTGGTGTTGCATGTGCCTATGTGTGTATACAGAACATGTTTGTGTGTACATAGACTGTATGTAGTATATATATATATATATATATATATATAGTATATATATATATATATTCAACGTGTGTTTCTATATTCAAAGTCTGTACGTGTCTGAGTGCAAACATGCGTGTTCCGACACCTCAATGTGCTCTCCTGCCTCTATTAGGAGACAGAGTGCAGCCTGTGTTTTGGGCTAAACATGGCTATCCGTGGATAGTGGGTCCAGGGCTGGCCCAGCCTGGGCCCAGCACCAAGATCACTCCCCCTCGTCTCCTCTGCTTCCTCTGCAGACCTCTCCAACACATGACACGTGGCCCTGGACACAGATATGCCCTCACAGATACCACCAGTTGAAGGTCAGGACAAAGCCCACAGAAATGAAAAGAAATGTCTGGAAGAAATCTTTTATATATATATATATATATATATATATAGAATAAAAAAAGATTTCTGACTGAATCTTCATAACTGCCAGCCTGCTAATGTTATTTTCATTCGTTTTGTGATTATGTGAGCGATGCTATCAATTGATTTTCAATTAACTCAAGGGGGTTTATTCTGAAAATAAACACACATTTGTGGGGGATTATAATACATGGATGATGGATCCATCATAGGATTAGGAAGAAAAGTAGGAAAGCTAATCAATGAGGGAAACTAGAATGCAGATGATCCATATCCACTGCTTTGCTGTACAAGTAGAAAACCAGGTAGAAATATAGAAGAGAATTACAAGAGGTATGAATACATAGTAAGGCGACAGTAGATATACAGTCAAAACCGGGCCAGCCAGTGCCCAGTGTCCTGGCTGGTGGGCTGTCTAGGGTTCGCCTGAATGAGATATGTAATAACTCCTCGTGTACAATGTCTATACACTTCAAATTTGCGAGGACGGCAAGCAGAAAATGTGTTTACCAGCGAGCAGAATTCCCCACTTCTGTCAGGAAAGGGCCTGTTTGAATAATTCATGTTTACGGCCATGGGCGTCTGCGCTGGGTAGAAAATGACTGTGAAAGGCGTCGCAGGTGTCAGGAGAGAGGTGGTGCTCTGTACCCTCATGATGACCCCACATCCTACACTGTGTAACTGACACCAATACAGAATGCTGTTGGAAACAGCTGTAAAACATACGGCGCTCATACCGTACTGCGTTCTCTCTCGTAACTGCGTCTGTAGACATTTTCAGACCTTTAAATTACATTTACAGTTTGGGAAGTGTAATAAGCATTTGAACTAAATGTTTTGGTTGCTATATTAGGTAAGAAAACACACGTTCTGAACTGAAAACTGAAGGAAAACTTAAATCAGTTTAAGTTTGGATTATTCCGCCGTGCTCCAGTAGAAATGATGCTGCTGTCAGATTTCTTTTCTCTTCACAACTTGTCTCATTTGAGGAGGAAACCAGGATGAGATTGACAAGAAACGTGTGACATTAATTTTTTTTTACATTTCAAAGTGTAGCTCTTTTTACCCTTCTTTCCAAATGACACATTTTTATTGACAGGGGGATAAAAAAAAGCCCTTGATTCTGGACATCTTTGTTAATTAGTGGTCTTCTTATGCAGCGCTATTTACTAGCCAGCTGCTTTGAAGAGAGGGTGTGCTGGAGAAGCCGTGGTCTCTCTGGGATGATGGATGTTCCCTCGTCCCACTCACTGTAGAGAGGAAGAAACAAGCTTGCCTAATTCCTGACATGAAATATTACCTGGACCACTCGACAGAGCAGACCTGTTTGGATGGGGAGCGAGATAGTATCCATCCTTTTAGGATACCAAACAAACAAACAAACAAAAGCCCAGCGACCTTTCACCCGACACAGGAAGTACAACTGATAAGTCACTACCAATTTCTCCTTTTTTTACTGAAAAATGGTTTCTCTCTCTCTCCTTCTCTCTCTCTGCTCGGCCCCAGATTCACCTTCCTGTGCTTGGGCTCTTCTATTAAAGGTGAGCTACATCTGCCAAATACCCCCAGGTTTTCTTGTATTTGTTACTCATGAACAGAAAAGAGAAGAGGAGGAGGATGTGGAAGGGGGTGGGGGGTGATAAATCTTACTTTTGCCAGCTAAGGGCTTCTATCTCCCCAGCACAACACAATCCGTTGGGAGACACTGCTGTGAGCAGTAGGAAAGCGTGGATTTAAGCCTTGTCCACCGTGATCAAACCAGGATTTATGAAGCATCATAACTCCACACTACACCCAGCAGCTTATTAATTTTATATATTTCTGTCCATTCCCTGATATTCACAGCCTTGACAGTCACTCAAGATAAGCCAAACGCCGGGTGACAGGATAGAGTGTGTATGTATTTTTCACTGTTCTGGCGCTCCCCTCTACTGGAGGGTGTTTCACAGGAAACCTTGAGAGGGCCAGGCTGTGATTTGTCTTCTGTTTTAGTCTCCACTCGCAACCTTCCCATTTGTAAGGATCCTTAAATCAGCCGTGTACTCTCTTGGCTTACAGTTGTAGAGGAGAGGGAGAGGGAGAGAGAAAGAGAGAGCGAGCAAGACAGAGGGAGGGGGGAAATAGAGAGGACAAGAAAGAGAGAGGGAGAAAGCCTCCACCAGAGAATCACACACGTTGTGGAAATTTAATCAAAACTCCTACTAATCACCATTTACAGGCCCCCCATATATAAAGGCCTGCACTGCGATAGGAGAGGCCAACATGCTGATAGGGTTTAATTTAACTAGAGTGTAGGTCGGAGGCTTGATTTAATACGGCCCACAGGAAAGCAGGCAAAGAGAAACGGTTGTTCTTTATGAAATGATCACATAAGTTCACATCAATAGGGCCCTAACTCATTACCAGAAGCAGTACATGAAAGAGGCGGAGACTCTGTGTGTATGGGGGAGGAACACTCCAGATGAAGCGTTCCGCCTGGCACTGTGCTCGTGACAACAAAACTACGAGTAGTAAACGATGCTGAACTTTAGTACTTGTGAATTTGAAAGATTGTAAGATCTTCAGAGCAGCAAGAGGAACCAACCCTATCGACCCAGCTAGGCAAGCAGCTGCACAGAGCACTGGAACACTTGTTCGTGCTAGCCTAGCTAGCTAGCTAGCAGCAGCTAGCAGTGAGTACCTGCCCTTCCAGCCATGGTAGCCTAGCCCGCTAGCTTAGAAGCAGCACAGAGCATGGAGGATGTAATCTGTTGATACAGGGAAACACCAAGGGTTTGGGTCAAAGGGATTAAAATGGTAGAGGTGGATGTGAGCAGCAGAGGGGCTGTGGGATAGCGAGGGAGCAGCGGGCGAGCAACCCGACAACAGAGAGGAGCGCGGAGATTACAGGGAGTGTGGCGAGGCTTCCTCCCAGAGAGGCGGCTGACTCCAAATGGCATTGGAACACAGCATTAGTGGACCACCATTCAACAATATGCAGGCTTAGCAGGCCAGGGCAATCCGGAGAGCCAGGCTGGAAAGAGGGGGTAGCCTTCCTGGTTTGAGCCCCAGCGATGGAGATGTGTCCCTGGGGTGGGCCGAGGGCCTCTGCGGTCTGATATCTGACCTGTATGGAGGTAGCAGGAGGGGTTGGAGCCACAACACTTGCTGGCTTATGGGGCACAAAATAGTACTCTTGGTCTAATGGAAGACGCTCAGGTAACTTTCACGTGAAACCTCAGTTTGAATCATTCCCTTTTGTCACAACCATTGTGAAAACGAAAACAAGTTGAGAGATGAATTGTATCCCTCATATCCACCATTGACGGTGAACCCACATTCTCAGTTCCGAGCCATGTGGAGAATCTCCATGTGTGTACAGTAGCATGGCGGATCAGATTACAGCCTGCCGCAGGGTGAATAGACTCGTGCTCCCAGATCCCTCAGTAGGCTGACTGGTGGGGCGATGACAGATTGGTTTTTACTGAGCGCATGGACGAGTACAATAGAGTGGCTTTAATAGAGTAAGAGAAACAGTGCATTGGTGCCCCCTTCTCTCTCTCTCTCTCTCTCTCTCTCTCTCTCCCTCTATTCCTCTCTCTCTATCCCTTCCTTTCTCTCTCTTTATCTCTCCCCCCCCCTCTTATTCTCTCTCTCCCTCCCTAGGGCTGGTAGAATGGATGGCCCTGTCCGACCCAAGCGACACAACGTCCCCTCATCTACGCTACTGTACCTACAGCACGCCTGTCTGCTCCCCTCCTCTCTGTCACACACACGCACACCCTCGTGGGCCAGGGGGACCCATCTCTGTCACCCAGTGCTACGGAGCGCTACAGAGCTCTCCGACCTCCCCCAAGGCAGCTAGAGGTCACATCTCAGCCCAGCCACACACACACCCGCACAGGCAGGCACCCCTCCAGTCACATACCCTCCTTCTAGAATGTACCAGGACTTACCAGAGCACCAAAGCTCTCTAGGTTTTTTTTCCCCCTCCACACTCTCTCCATCTCTCCCCATCGACTTCGGCAAACGTCCCTCAGACGCCACCCTCCTCCCCCCTGCCGCTACGTCCTGGCTGTGCCCGCGGCTTTGGGGTTTGAGAAAGGTTGAGACACGTTCCAGCTTCCCTTTCTAGATGCTCACCTGTGATACAGTAAGATAGCTGTGGTAGTGCCTGCAGTGCGTTCCCTCTGTATACTGCGGTGAGTAGAGGCGATACCACACCTGATACCATTCTCTAAACACCGCCACAACATGGGGTTTGTCCCCCCCCCCCAACCCCCCACCCCCCGTTTTTTTCTTCTACACGCGGGCGGATGTACAATCAATAAAATGGATTAGCTACAACGGTACGTATAAAGGTTATCACCCTGGAAATTCACAAGCACAGCAACGATCCTGCTGAACAATTTCGGGGTGTCTACCAATTTTTTGTTTGTTTTTTTTTCCTTCATTTTTTTTCCTAAATTGATTTTGGGGGACATGGTATACATCAGGACTAGGGAGGCGCTTGCCATTAACCTCATAACGTTCAAACAGGCTGTGATCCCACCTGCGCCTGGCTGTTTTCCCCATCACTGTTCTTCATTCCTGGGGCGTGTGTGTGACTCGCCACTGGCCTCCCGACTCATTTGGAGAATGTAGCTCTCTATCAGACGACACAGTCACGCTCACACAGGCCTGTATCAAACCTCACATGATGGCTCTGAACACTCCTTCACACCACTGCTCTCTACCACCACCCCCCCCCCCACCCCTTTTCACTCTGTGCCCCCCTCCTCTTCCCATCCTGCAAATCACAGCTGATAAAAAAGTGCCCCCCTAAAAGCAGTTTGGAGAGGCCCCTCACTCCAACTCTTAGCTTTTGTCTCAATCCCCCCCCCCCCCCAACCCCACCACCACCACACACGCACTCCAATCAACCTCCAGCTCTTCTCACACACAACCAGATGCGCAGACCCACACACACTCTCTCTATCCACTGCCAGAGATGGGAGTTGGGGGGGAGCGGGGGTCGTCCATTCTCACCAATGCCATCACCCCATAGGGTTTTTATCCAAAAGCACATTGACGATGCTTTTCACACTTACCGCTGCTCTGAAGGGGAGGGGTGTGTGCATGGTTTGTGTGTGTGGGGAGGGGGGGTGGGGTGTGGGGGGGGGTGTGGGGAGGGGAGGAGGGGGGGGGGCAGGACTAGGGGGGGGTATCCTACCCAGTTGTAAAAGCGGGCGAAGGGCTTTTAAAAGACAAACAGAATAGACTCTTTAATTACAGCCCTGAGATCCGCTATCTTGATTAAAGCCCTTGTAGAGGCTTATGTTCATGTCTGAGGAATTTTGTCATTGATTATGCCGTTAGGGAAGTTAGAGAGGGGGGGGTGGAATTATACAAAGTAGACATAATCACATTAACTAGCACTGATTAACGCACAATAATAATGGGATCTTCCACACCATCTGTATTTAAACAGACTGTTAGATCTCTGGGTAAAGATACACCAATATTAAGAGGCAGCTATGGCAAATCCAGTTAGGTAGATCATTGTTCAAAGCATTGTGCAGAAGAAGCAGGGAAAACTCCAGGCTTACACAGGCAGGGCAAACACACAAGAACGCTCCCACACTGCACTGCTTCCTGGGCTAACAGGAAGTTCCACACTCTCTATGCATCCCGCTTCCTGTCCACCCAAGCCTCTGGGGCTTTGTGAGAACGAGCGAGGAAGAAGGAATGAAGGAAGGAAGCGCCATTAGAGTATTTGAACACGGGCCACTGACAGCTTTAAAAGTCTCGCTCTCGGGCCGGCCAATCAGCCGGCTCGCTGATCGATACCGAGGCATTTCTCATCATCGATTATACAATTATGGCCGAGTTAAATGAGCAGACCCCTCCGTCCCCCCCCCACCCCACCCCCCCCCCCCACCCCCCCTCCTTCCCCTGTACAACACATTAACCAATCCTGTCAGCAGAAGGGTGGCCTTCTTCAGCCGTCCTCTAAGTGCAGTGCTTAAGCATGAGCTCGCCGCTTAGGCCAGGTGCTTTACACACACGTCTGTAATGCCACGAGGGTGCACTACATCACTCTTATTAGGTGCACCGGAGCACAATGGTATCATAATTAATGGTCACAGCAGGATAGAGTGCTGCCCTGACATGGAAAAGTGGGCCTGCTTAAGCTTTACAAGGCATTTAAATATGAAGAGTGAATGGCAGAGGCGAACCCCTCCTGCAGCCGGTACAGGGAACACTCATTAGGCTGACGCCCTCGGAGGCACTGAGACAAGGACAGACTTTCTGCCTGCCTGTCTGCCTGCCTGTCGGCCTGTCTACCTGCCTGCCTGTCTATCAGCTTGTTTACCTCTCTGCCTGTCTATCTGTCTGTCTGTCTGTCTGCCTGTCTGTCTGCTTGTCTACCTCTCTGCCTGTCTGCCTGTCTCTCTGCCTGTCTGTCTGCCGATTTGTCAAAGTTCATTAATGTAAGATGGTAACATAATTACACTTAAACTTGATCAAATCGTGTGCTCTCTAGGTATGGTAAGGTTCTGTTAGAGTATTGGATAGTGCAGGTCTGGATACTGTGGTGAATCAACAGCAGCGTGGGTGCATGAGAACGATCTGGACTGGCTGTCTGGACTGTTTGTCTGGCAGCAGAGGAAGGTGCAGCACCCCCCCCCCCCCAACACACACACACACATGCACACAGAACAATGTGCACACACACACGCACACACAGAACAATGCACATAAAAGCCAGTCGGAAGAAGCGTCTAGCCTGAAGTCTTTCACATGACTCTGAATGGAGCAATAACAAAGTGTGTGTGGATAAAGAGACAGAGAGAGAGAGAGAGAGAGAGAGACAAGAAAGAGAGAGGGAGAGAGAGAGAGACGAGAAAGAGAGAGGGAGAGAGAGAGACGAGAAAGAGAGAGGGAGAGAAAGAGAGAGAGAGAGAGAGAGAGAGAGAGAGAGAGAGAGAGAGAGAGAGAGAGAGAGAGAGAGAGAGAGAAAACGGTTCGTAAACCCATGCATGAGAGACTATGTGCACATGTGTGTACATGAGCCTGTACGTGCGTATGGGACGTGCGTGTTTGCGGGACGCTGACGCTCGTATAACAGCACACCAGTCTACTCAGGCATGTGTGGGAGAGGCTCAGTCTTAGCATGATTCCCATTATACTGTCCTTAACCCTGCATCCTCTTCATCGTCTCAGTCTTCCTCCTCTGCCAAACAGCTACAACAACCATGTGTGCTACCATGACATATCTGGCAAGGCTACACAGCAGCAAGCACTAAGGCTATCTCCACACTAACACTAAATCCACACCAGCAGTAACTGTACACTATAACAGACAGTACACTGGCAGTAACGCTACACTATACTAACTCTACACCCTTCCAACTACACTATAACTAACTGTGCACTCATTTCATTTCATTTTCAGTCTGACCGCGACGAGTTATCGCGTGGCTCAGTGCAATCAATTATTGTTCGGGGTGGAATCATTAATAATTTCCTAATGAAAACGATTCTGTTGATCTCTGTTGCATTTTAATTAAACGTAATTACGCAACCGTTCTATGCCGTGGTGGGGGTAGCCCTTTAGGGCACAGTCCTGTTTTAATACACTGATAATGGATTTTTTACATTGTGTCAGTTGTTTAGTTGGTATTCAGTCACACTGGTTCGCTATGTTCCCAGATAACAGATAATAACCCTGCTACATCCTACATGCCTCAGTCTATTTGGAGAAGGGGGAGAGCTGCCATGAACAATGAAATGTGAACTGTTCCAGTCTCTGGTCTCAGCAGCGACGGGGGCCGTGGCTCCGGGCCTTCCGGAAGGTTCTCCCTCATCTGTCCCACACGTTGGGAAATCACGTTCTGATGAGCAGCCCGGGAAGAAAAAAAAAGAGCGAATTTGCTTGAAGTTCGTGAGACGGCAGAGGCAAATGTAAGGAGAATCTGAAAGCCATCTCGCAAGGTCATGCTGGTTCAGGGTATACCTTAGAGGACCCGCGCTTTGGAACCGCAGACAAAAGAGACAAGGGGGAGGGGGGGGGGGGGTGAGGATCTTGATGGCGAGGACTTGGTGAATATAAAGCAACACAAAAGCCACTGTGAGTTGGTATAATTCTGCAGTGTATGGGCTTATGTAAAACGGCCTAGTTACATTGGTCAATTTTCTCCCGAACAATGGCAAAGTTTCTCCGGAGACGTATTGGACATGCTGTATCTGAACGAGGTCTGCTTAAGAGGCTTACGTTTAAATATTTAGGCGACCTTTGAATAACAGGACATAATATGGGCTTGTGAGAGTGTGAGTTTCAAAGGGTTTAGTTTTCAGGTAACAAAGCTCAGGCACAATGCAGCTGTGTGTACACTGGAAATGAATGAAGTACAGCTGAACTTTCACATCGCTCTCTGTACATGCTTCACAAAACGGATGTATGTGTGCACACCCTAATTGAGGCTTCATAATTCAGCATGCTGACATTGCAGCACATTAGTACTTTACTGTATCAACCACTGTCTTATATTGTTGGTTACAGAGTGATTTATGTGACTAGATCCTAGACATCAAAAGCCAGCTAAGTCACTCACTATTTCCCCCTTGAAAACAGAATTAGTCAATTACGAATAGAGACTTATTTGTTTCAGTGACATCCAATGAAAAAGAATACAAAAACCCCATTTTACATACGCTACATTTCTGGGTGTGTTAATGAACCTCCACTCTCTTTATTAAATACTGAAATCTCTGCAGATTTCGTCTTTCTTTCTTTCTTCTCTCTCTTTCTAACACACACACACACTCCCCTCCCCCACCTCCCCTTCCTCCCTGCCTACAGTGTTACTGTAATGTGTAATTACTCCACGGGCTCGCTGTCTGTTTCCGAAACTCCACTGGTTCAAAGAAACTGTCAGAGTGTGGAGAGGTGCATTGTGGGAGTTCCAGGTGGATTTCTCGATAATGAGTCACCATAGTGGAGTTGAGAGTTTTAGTAATGGCTGACTGCTAAGGCCCCGGCCGGGGCTGTAATGCAAAACAAACAACGCACATCCAGGCTGCAGCTGCTGACAGCCTGGGAAGAAACAGATACAGGACATCTCTCTCTCCCTCTCTCTCTCTCTCTCTCTCTCTCTCTCTCGCTCTCTCTCTCTCTCTCTCTCACACACACACACACACACTCTCTCTTTCTCTTTCACACACACACACACTCTCTCTCTCTCGCTCTCTCTCTCTCTCACACACACACTCTCTCTCTCTCTCTCTCTCTCTCTCTCTCTCTCTCTCTCTCTCTCTCTCTCCTCCCTCCCTCTCTTTCTCTTGTCTATGTCGTGTCTTTCGAGCAAGGCAGAGGAACAGAGTTAAAAGCATCCTGTATTTACAGAACCTCATTTCTTCACAGCAGTGATTGTAGATCATCACATAATGCAAGAAAGCAGAATAAGGCCCAGGTATGTTGTTCGTATAAGTAAGCAGAAGTATTCCCAGAGTTCAGAAAGTTCTTTCTCTGGTTCAGAGTAGGTCACGTCAACTTAACGCCACATAACCGCATGGCGTGTTGCAGTAATACCTTACACACCTGACTAGGCACTAAAGTCACAAAAACTCAAACTTTTGGTGAGTGTGTCTTTTGCTGCCAGCCTGGGGCACCCCTAGGGTATTTTACTAGTGTAACAGGGTGCTTGTTCCCCCCCCCCCACACACACACACACACAGCCCACAGCATGTATTATACATTCCACCTGACAGGAACATCTCTCTGAGGAACCATTTGTCTATTTCCACCTCTTTTCTCCTGCTTATTTTCCCGTCCCTGAAGAACCACATTTGGGAAAACTTGGGGGGACTTCCGACGTCACACATGTCTCATCGAGTCTCGTCAGATGACAACCAGTGAAAGTGGCACAGCAGGCTTGAGTGAAGCAGGGCCGGTTCGCCGCCCTTCCTCGACGTCTTAGAGACACGCCCTCGTTACGTTCACGTTGGAGACGCTCCAAGCTCAGCATCCATCGTGTGAGTGGTTGGCCGAACACACGCCAAGTTGGTCGGGAGGTTGGCCATCTGCCAAGTTCACCCAGCGGGTAGAATATACGTAGAGAGATGTTCACTGGTGGCCATAAGTCCTCCACACACAAACAACAGCAACAACAACAACAACAACAACAACAAACAGACAGACAGGCGGAGGCCGAGGGGATGTCAATATTATTCACAGACAGACATGGCACAGTAGGCCAGACCAGCCTCAGTCCTAACCTCAGCCTCACTATAGCCCTCTCTACTCATCCAGACCAGACCAGACAAGACGCGACTGGTTTGGTCTTCAATTCAATCTAGTCTAGTTTAGTTTACACACCGCTTTGCGGAATGGGAACATGTTCTATAAATCTAGTATTAAGATGTAGCACCTCCTGGCAGCCCTGTGTGATTCTGGCAGGAGGAATAAGCTGGCCTGTTCTTGCACAAAGACACTGAATCTCACTGGGGGTGGTCTGGGAATCAGCTCTTTCCATGAATCTAATTTAGGTCAAACTACAGCTCGTAAACAAGGGGCAGGCTAAAGGACAGCAGGGTATGCTGATGAGGTGATGATGGCGGTAGGGATGTTTGCCATGTACAGGGGCGGAGAGACTGCTGCAGAATTACACAAAGAACGAGAAGGGAGGGGAAAGAAAAGATTATCTCCCAAATTTTACGAAATGGTTAAAATCCAGTTATTACCCCTCTTTGTTTCTCAGAGTCAGTTCCCCCAGCAAAAGAAGAAAAAAAAAAGATTAGGCGATTTTAAGGAAGTGCATAATCTTCTTTAAAAGCTTATCAAAACTTTAATGATTTGGTGATAAAGAGCACAAAGTTAAGTAGGCGGCTAAGAGGATAACTCCCCGGTACAGTCTAGTGATTAGCAGATGAGAATTGGAAGACTGAAAATCCTGACTTGCAAATCCTAGTCCTGCCACTTTTATTCACTTTGAGGCGGAAGGGGAAACGTAGTCACTGGGGGTAATCGTTTTGAGCAACGGATAGACAGAGGGGTTTCTCTCAACCTTTAGAAAGAGAGGGAGCGTCTTTATTGACTCATTTATTATTGGCTGTGTGTCTCTGGTTGCACCCTGTCAAGCCCCAATTACAGTGCAGTGGAGGAAGACCCGCCCCCCCCCTTACGTGACGTCTTAGACTAGCTCTGTCACAGCCGCTGTCTGCCACGATCGTCCCTGCATCTCGCATCACAATCTGGGAGCTCATGTATGAACAATACAGTAAGGAAACGCATGTTGAGCTTTCTTAATGAACACTGTGACTGTGTACGCAAACAAATTAGCCATTTCTATATTGCGCGTCTTCAAAACTGGGATTGGTTTGAAGTTTGTCTGATGTGAAGGTCATGGAATCCCTTGTGATAAATAGCCAACATAAACAAAGATAAATAGCCCCGGCATGTCGAGTGTGCTTCTGAATAGAGTTTCAGTGATGTAAATTACTGCATATAAGATAGAGAAAGAGTATGTGTGTGTGTGTGTGTGTGTGTCAGAGAGAGAGAGAGGGAGAGGGACTGTATCAAACAGATGACAGTGAGGGGGAGGGAGGGAGAAAAAGAGAGAGAGGGAAAAGGAGAGAGAGGAAGAGAGAGAGAGAGAAAAGGAGAGAGAGGAAGAGAGAGAGAGAGTGGGAGGGATTACAAAAAAAGGCAAAGAAGAAGCACAAATGAGGGAAGGAGGGAGGGAGAGGAGAGAAAGAGAGGGAGAAACATTTGATAGAAAGCGAGAGAGAGAGAGAGAGAGAGACAGAGAGACAGAGAGCGTGCAGTGCAGCTGTATGTGTGTGTGTGTGTGTGTGTGTGTGTGTGTGTGTGTGTGTGCGGGCGTGAAAGCGAGGCAGAGAGGGGCAGGCAGGAGCGTGTGGTGTGGGGATTGTCAGTGTCTCAGCCGTGGTGGTGCTGGTGCTGGAGGAGAGATAAGGGAGGAGCCCACTCTTACCTTTGCTGTACACCACACAGTTGTTCTTGTTGTCTTCTGCTCCTTGCCAAGTCACATCCAGCAGCCACCTGGGGCCGGCGCTCAGCACCACCGGGACTGGGCCTTTCGTCCTCTGGACGGGCACAGATAACACACACTAATCATCTGCTTCTTTTGGGTGATTAAAGAAACATTAATAACCACCGCACCAAAGTTGGTGCTTTTTTTTTGGGGGGGGGGGGGGGGGGGGGGGGGTGCCTGTTTGCGTCTCAGCTGAAAGACAAACAAGACCATTTTGTGTGTGAAACTGTATTTTACTTTTTTTAATGACATTGAGGGGGGAAGGGGGGGGGGTTGAATAAGATGGGTTGGGGTGTGTGTCTGTGTGTGTGCGCGTGTGCGAATGTCTGTGAGTGCATTTGTGCATGTGCAGGGACCGTAGCGTACAGAATAGGACATCTTGTCCCTGGCTTTCATCAGAATGAAGGAATTATCATTCAGGATTGAACCCTGAGATACAGTATCAGATCTCCGAGATTGTGACGATCTCGGGTGTCTGGGAATTACAAAAAGAATGCCGTTGACTTTCAGAGAGAAGGAGGCGAGTGATCCAGAGTGAACTTTGGGCACATTGTGCCTCCCTATCTGCAAGATCTCACTATTTCCTGAAACAGCCAGGGAAGAATTTTAAGAATCAGTATCCATTTCAAAGGCCGATTGAGGTTACGGTTTATAATACGCCGGCAAATTATTCGGAGTGTGTAACGTCATTTTTCTTCTTTGGTGCGGGAGGTCAAACGCTCCGCTTTAAGTTATTTCTATGAAACCGAAAAACAGGAGAGCTGGACCTTGGCCCCTATCCTGAACACTCTCACACATGGCAAGTGAGGTTCACCGAGATTGTATCGGTTCTTCTATATATTTTCATATATTCTACTCGATTTTCATTTTCAAATAGCATCTCTTTTTTTTTGTTGCACAGAGGGTAATGAAAGAGAGGGAATCTGCGCCGCTTCACAGCCACTACCTGCAGTAGGTGGACTGGTACTGTAGCCTGTTACAGTCAGGCAAAATGCCTGCATTCCAAGGCCATTACTTTTGAACCCTCGGGTCCTTCTTCATTACAAAACTACAGGACTAGTTTAGCTCTAAGAAAATGGGTTGGGGTGCAATATCCTCGCTTCATTAATTTGACTCACTTCAAGCTTCAATCATATATACAAATGTTGCCTGAGAATGTTAAAGGTCTCTTGGGACAGATATAGTGGGTTCATACAGGAGAAGTGCTGTGCTGAAGGGTGCACACACACACACACACACACACACACACACACACACACACACACACACACACACAGGCCAACACACACACTCTCCTTTTCTCTCTTTCTAAGATATGACAGACACTAGAGAGAGATTGCTGTTTTTTAGAATGAACAAACCCAGGATATGACATCCACTCTGCAACGAAACTGAAAGGAAATGACGACAAAATGACGACAAAAACATAAAAATACATACTAAAGATGGTTTGTAAATACAGTTTTATGCATTAGCAAACTGTCCGGAAACCGTCCAAACTGTTAATTAACTGTAGATAATTTTTTTGCTCTTCTGCAGTTGTCTTATCCAAGCATGACAGACAGAGGACCTTCATAGTTTAAGTCATAATTTAAGTCCTATATTTTGCTTCTAAAATCAGCTTGCACAATGAAGTCTTATATCTGAGCTAACCTGAAAATCTTAAACTCCTGTCAAAAGAGCGAGAGGAGACTGTCTGATTGTTGCTACGACAACTATCTGAAATGAGAATCGGATTAACCCTTTCTCAGATGTGCAGACGCGAACCGTCTTGTCTTCAGTGGAGAGAGAGGGAGAGAGAGGCCTCTTTCTACCCCGGTCTCTCAGAGCCCCTGGGAATTCATGATCTACCGGCCATTCTTAACATACCCAGAAGGAGAGCACCACACAAGCACCGGCCTCGGCGTTGGAAATCAAACCTTATGCAGACATTTTAGTTCAGTAGTATCATGTTTTGCAAACTGATTTAACTGAAAAGAGTACTGGGTTCTGTTAATTTACATGAATTCGTTTTTTTGTTTTTTCGTTTAAGGTATTAAAATTAGGTATCCTAAAGAATTGCTTCGCTTCATAAATGTGTATTTGTGTATAAAATAAACTGCAGCATGAAGTAAACAATATTACTTATTATTCAAGAATCACACTGTAGAGTTGAATTATTGTTAGCTACTAGCATAAATGCAGGCCTGCCCTCATGAAGAACAGCATAGTCTGTTTAGCTTGATCTGCGATGGGATGTGAGAATATTCAGACAAAGAGACCCAGAGGATGTGTGAAAGACTCTGACATGTGATGATGTCACCAACAGGAGGAGAATCTTAACTGTATATGTAAATATTGCCATCCAGTGCAAAAAAAAAAAAGCGAGGAAAAAAAACAGGCAGAGAAATTTGGAGTGACAGGCAGAAAATTATGATTTTTTCAGGAGCAGGGAAGGATCTGTGACAAAGTGGCAAATAAAAACAAACCTTATTTTTGTATTGGCCAATCACATCATGCAAAAATGACGTATTTCCTTCCTGTCTACACCTCCTGATTGATGTGTGATATTCAGGCTTGCAAACATACTGACACCTATTGGCTATGACAATCATCAACAGTATTTTTTTTATCCCCAATGAAATTCCAAGAAAATCCTATGGAAACTACAGTTAATATGAAGTTGTGCTCGCTAGTCTTTAAACTGTAAAAAAAATAAATAATAATAATTAAGAAATTAAGTAATTCATCGTAACTATTTTTCACAGAAATTTAACGAATGTTGCTCATTTTTAAGGGTCCTCAAACTATTTGGTGAATTATTATAATTTACTAAAAATATAAAGAAATATTTGTACGTTGTAAGTTACAAATAAAAAAACAAATGTGGTGGAATTAAAATGATAGCCAAAAAACAACACAGCTACTTATGGTTGAGCCCTTGAAGACCAAGAAAACCTCCTCCCTTTCTTTCCCCATGTCTGTGGCATGTTGTTATTTATCCACCTCCTCTCTCTCTCTCTCTCTCTCTCTCTCTCTCTCTCTCTCTCTCCGCTGGCTTCAATACCCTCAGCCTCTTTTCTCCTCCTTCCTTCTGGGCCTTGGTACCGTTCAGCGTGCAAGAGATACTGCGAGCAAAACACTGTAGTCAGCCGGGAAGTGATTACAAACTGATGCTCCAAATTCGCTATAAAATGAAAATCAATATTTCCACAAGTTGCTGCAACATAAAAGATAACCTTCATTGATTTTTCTAGACTTAGGCCTCTGTGATAACATCTAATATAAATTTTCAGCCGCGCGGATTTGGATCAGAGTAGGGCAGAGGGGGCTCAATGATAAGTTCCGTGCACATCTCTCAGAGTTGTTTTTTTTCTTCCTTCTCTCCTCCTTTCAGCAAGGCTGGGCTGTGCTATTTATAATTGGCCCCGGCACGAGCAAAAGCTTCTATCAGGAATCTGTTCTAATTTTTATTACTGAGGAGCTAAAGCCTGTTCCAGATAATTTCGAAATTTCAGGGGAATTGTGATAGAGCTGATGGCAGCGCCGGACTGACTCCAGAAAGGAGCTAACCTGTAATAGCCTCTGTGACTGGGCTGATTAAATGTTGCCATAGATGAAAGACCTGCCATCACCGCAATAAATTAACCAATCACACAAATCCCAAGTCGCTTCTAATCCCTCCTTGATACCATGATCCTCTGATGGGCTGAAGGAGGTGAAGAAGAAAGTGGCTTGTGACACTCACCCTCCCATAACTCCCTGGTTTCCTGTGTAAACAACTAGCTAATGATATCACAGATGACCATTTCACCACCACTGGCTACTCTTAACCTGTTCCACTGTCAGGGCAGGTGAAATCGATAGGAGCCTTGGTGGGAATGATTCCCTCCTCATCTTTCTGTCCTCCTCCTCTCCCCCCCCTCCTCCCTCCTCCCTCTTGCTCCTATCAAGGTCACTACCGGCTGTGCTGCTATGGTTCTGATCCCACAGCAGTTGGATTTAGACAACTGAGAGATCAAACCCAGTTTAAGTCTGAATATCTTAAGAAACTCAATGACTTTATATTTGGATTTCTTTTTTTTTTTACCGCCGATAGCGCATCCCCTTCCGGCAATATATATATATAAAAATAAAACAACCAAAAAAAAAAACAAATTTAGATGTCTGTGCTGTTTGTTTAGAGACAAATTTTAAGATTCCAATTAATAAATAAAAATAGCTCGCTCAGTAAATATCACTTCCAGTTACAGTTCTCCTTTTCTCTTGCAGAAAAATCCCCCATAATAAGGATGACTTCAGTCAGTAAATATCACTCATAATAACAGATCATCTGTCTCAGCAGTCGATTGCTGTCTGTTTTCTCTCTGGCAGACACAGTGCTTGACCCAGTACTAATACTAATACTGACCCAGCACTGATACTAATACTGACCCAGTACTAATACTAATACTGACCCAGCACTAATACTCATACTGACCTAGTACTAATACTAATACTGACCCAGCACTAATACTAATACTGACCCAGTACTAATACTAATACTGACCCAGTACTAATACTAATACTGACCCAGCACTAATACTAATACTGACCCAGTACTAATACTAATACTGACCCAGTACTAATACTAATACTGACCCAGTACTAATACTAATACTGATCCAGCACTAAAACTGTACCTTCCAGGTGTCCTGTCCTTTCCTGACTAAAGCTTATGGTTGCTTAAGTCAAGTTTATATGTCCTGTATGTTACTAACATGGAGGCGAGGATAAAGGATTTGCTCATGTTT
Source organism: Neosalanx taihuensis (assembly GCA_030340665.1). Classification (NCBI taxonomy): domain Eukaryota; kingdom Metazoa; phylum Chordata; class Actinopteri; order Osmeriformes; family Salangidae; genus Neosalanx; species Neosalanx taihuensis. The sequence continues at coordinate 13,031,808 of CM059294.1, forward strand.
CGACAGGCTGTTTACAGCAGACAGTACACACACAAAATCGCTCCCCTCCACACACACACACCTTGATAACGTCCATTGCAATTAGTTGCTCGCTATGATGAAACAAATTGCATGTGGTCAACTGGAAATTTCATTAAGGCAGATTTTCCTCCAGCCCTCGTTATCATCCCCTGTATTAATATTTTCTTAGCCTCAAGGACAGATTGGTTGCAAGGGTCTTTTTGTTGAATAAAATGGTCAGAGCCTCTCTCAGTCTCCATCTCTCTACATGCACAGAGGGCTGTGTTGTATTCTGTCGATGTTTACCTCGGTTGATACTAATTTGTAAGCTAAAAACATTTTCCATCACCATTTCAACCAAACAGCAGAATACTTATATTTCTCAGGTCCGCTTTTTCATGTCATTCTTCCTCTCTCGCAGTGGTTACATCTGCCGGAAATAAAATGATAGTTTCAAACCGGTGTCTTTTTTTCCTAACCCATAGCATCTGCTATTGGGAGTCTAAATAACAGAAATATGCAGAAATTGCGCACTAATTCCCCTTGGAGTTGGTTCTTGGCTGGTGCCCTGTCATAAATCAGAGAATTTTCGATATGAAATGAGGCAAGCTGCTCTAATCATTTCTGCATTTCAAATTGGATCACTGGCTCAATCGCTTGGCTTTTAAACAGCTTGCCTAAGAGCAAATGTGAGGTGGGAGATAATTCGTCAGAAATCTCTCCCTGCTCTCTCTCTCTCTCTCTTTGCGGCAGCTAGTTTGCTGCTTGAGTGCAAGAGAATGCTCCCCCCCGCCACCCCCCCACCCCCCCGACCCCATCTTTTTCTTTTCAACTTTGTTAAATTGACTTTTCGTTTTTTAAATCGATTAAATTGAGAGTCAGTGCTGTTCCAGGAATCTTTAAAGGGACGCCCATCAATGTGCACATGTGCCTTTATTTGGTCGCTATCATGGCAGCACTGGAGGTAAATAAATATTTTCTCATTTAAATGACCTTTTATCCTGCTGACTGTGCTTTAAGCATCAAAGTTCCCACACTGGCTATTGGTTACTTGAATCCATTGGAATTGACACAAGTTCATAGATATGCAAGTATCGTATATTATTGACATAAACTGTGAATTATCATTTGTTCAGATCTTTTTTTTTTCACCCGAAGACTGAAAGGGATTGTACGCTAGAAATGCTTACTTACATGCTGCTCATTCACCTTACCTAGCCAAAGCTTTCCTTAAATTACCACAGATTGAAACATATTACATTCATAGGAATACAAATTAAAAATTATGATATATAAGATGTAACAGCCCATGCTAATTTCCATTCATAGAGGAAAGGGAGGACAGACTGAGGGAGGGAAAAGACTGGGGAAAAAGGCAGAAATAAAAGAGGGAAAGGGACCCAGGTAGTTCCAATGAGTTCTTCCAGGTGTCCAACCACAACGCCACCCAGGTGAGTGTAAAGCCCTGCCTGCCCTCCAGACCAGCTCTCCTCTCCTCTAACAACTGTCCTGGTGTTCACCAGCCTGTTTAGCTGACACAAACATTTCATTGGAGATCCTGCATTATTACACGTGTGCTGCGGGTCAAATTATGCATCACTGTATACAGTATTTGAAGTTCTGAAGAAGAGAAAAGTCGAATTTGTAATGCATGTTTCACTGTTTAATAATGACTTGGAGGTATGGCATGCACACACACGCGCACACACCCACACACACACACACACGGAGGTGTCTCTTGTGCTCCGCTACGGTCAGAGCAGCAACATCTCATGCCTCAGTTCCTCCGGTTTTGAATCATTTGAATTTTTCCCATTTTGAATTCAATTGGGAGCGACATGTTTGATCTTTCTGCATGTGAGTTGGGGTTGAGTCCTGGAGCGATGGGAGGGAGGTGAAGACATAAAGGAGAGCCTGCAGCCAGCGATGTTCACCTGTATGGGTATTACTACAGCCTAGGGGTCAGACCATGGGACTGGTGGCCAACACGCACTAAGCACAAGCATGGGGGAGGGCTTTCATCAAAGAGAGAGAAGAAAGCCATTGTCTGTCAACCAATAGAAACTCACAAATAGCCCCCCTCCTCCTTGGAGTAAATAAGGACAACGTGAGGGGAGATGTTTGAATAAAGCTCTGCCTACAGATCAACCTCAGCCCTTCCCTTTAGGTATTGAACTTTAATACATTCTTTTGAACTCTTCTTTCTGCTCAGCAAAAGCTGGTTATTTCAGGAGGCATTCCACCGGCCATGTTTCCCCGCATTTCGCTACACGAAGGGATCCATAATTTAACGTTTTTTTTGTTTTTTTTTGTTTTTTGGTAAGAACCCGAAGTGTCATGAACCGAAGTCTAAAAGCACAAAAACAGTAACGAAGAAGAAGAGATTGAGGAGGAAAACAAAGATGACGTCTGCTCTTAAAACTACTGTAATGACGACCAAACCGGTGGTGGTGTCAACTATTTGCATATTTTCCGATCAAGATCGCAAAGCGGCGTTCGATATTTTCATCCTGATGTGCACTTCAGAGAAATGAGGTCTTAATAAATCCACTTTAAAGACCGACAATATTTACACCGAGGTAAGTAAATAAGATAAAGCCGGTGAACTTGCCCCCCTGCTAAATGCATTAGACGTGAACTTCCTTATCAGAGCCTCAGCATACGGACTGTTAGGAGATGGGTTTCCAGGGCTGGAAATGGTCTTTGTTACCCAATTAGTCTACTGACGACCCTGTGGTATAATATTCCTGCTTTGACAGCCTCATACACACAACCTAATGTGGTGTTGGACCACCAAAGAGGGGGGTGGACACTGTCCAGGCCTCCTCTCTTCCTGCCCAGCCTATCAGGCTTCTTTATCTCCAAGCCCTGACACGATAGCAGACCTAATCGCCATTTTTCATGGAATACTTTCATTCCACCCCCCCTCCCTCTGCTGCTGCTGCTGCTCATCCATCTGGAGTCATTTGACAAGGCTTTCTCTCTGGGCTTTAGAGGGCCTGAAGCCAAGCAGACCAGGAAGAGGCTGGAGCTGGACCTGGTGAGGCTGGAGTTGGGGATGGGGCTTGGGTTAAGGCTAGAGCTGGGGCTGTGGTGGGAGCAGAGGCTGGGGTAGAGGCTGGAGGACTGGAGCTTTGACTGAGACCGGGGTGCCAGACTCAGTTTGGGAGATGGAGGTTGAAGCTGGGACCGGGTGGGACTTATCAGGGCCTGGCAGCAGGGACTTGCCTCCCTGTGGGGTGGGTGTCCTCCCCAGCGCTCTGGAGGAACTGAAGCAAGCGACTGCCTGAGCATTTCTGCATTCACCTGCCAGAGCAGCCAAGAAGAAAGGGAGAGGCACAGGCCAGCTAGCCACCCAGGCCAGGTCTGTGAGAGGAAAGATGTGCCACTACACTTAGAATAATTCATGGAATGGGGCAGGGGCTAAGACCCTGGGGCTAAACACATTCTGAGGTCTTCTTGTCAGGCAGTAAACAGAAAGAAGGAAGCCTTTAAGACTGGGAAAACACTTCAACAGAAAACTTCTACTAAACGAAGAGCCACAAATGCCCATGTGCTTTCAGAGATCCTTGAAACATCTACTTGAAAAAGGTCTGCAAAACCTCTCAGAAAAAAAAAGAAGAAAAAAACATCTTACCAAACACCATATCCAAAAACCGACGCCGCCACACCGATAAAACGCCGTGCTACCTAACTAGGAGCTGGGTATGGAAACAATCAGGGATTATCTTCAGCACTTCTCAGGGAAGTTGTTTCAACATATCTGAAGTACAGCTACGACAGTGACAGATGGTCAGGCAGCTGGCACCACTCAACTTCCTCTCACTCGCTTCTCTCCCCTCCTTCTCCCTCCTCACGAGATTGCATTGAATATTTCCATGGTATGCAGTCATTTCCATTGATTTGGCATAGCACACTGCATATTTGTAGCAGAGAAGAAAAAAAAAGAAGCGTACCCTTTCATGATGTGAATATGGTTTTAGTTTACTATCATAGCCGGTGCTCAAGCTAAACAACAGAAGCAACAGGGATGGTTTCTGACTGCTTTCAAGTACTTCACTAGGCGTGAAATCTCACTGCTTGGTCAGCCAGTTCATCTGAACTTGAGTTAACATAATCAACGTAAAGGCCATTCTATACCGGGTATAAACATGCTCTGACATTTATAAACATTTCAGATTGGGGCTGATAGTGGATTACCAAGAAAAAGGCTCAATCTGCTCTCGTAAAACACAAAATAAGCCTGTGGTGTTTATTCCGAGTATTAGGACTAGCTCTAATTTATTAGGGACTGAAACGAAAACCATATGCTGCCTCCTGCACCTCTCAGAGGTGAAAGTGTGTTTTAATCTAGACTATATTCCTCAAACATGTGTAATCCTGTCTCTTCTGGGACTCAGCGTTGACAGCGGACACCCTAGGGGCCTGAAGCACCGGCAAGCCCCCCCCCCCCCCCCCCCCCACCCTCCCCACCCCCACCCCGCCCCAACCCCACCACCAGAGGCAGGAGCACCAGCCCCCCAGGACCTAATACACTCCCTGGAGAGAACGCCCTCTCTCTGGCCCCTAGTTCTGTCTCGGCCCCTTGCGCTCATCAGGCCCTCCACATTCGGCACAAACACTTATCGCACATGGTGCCAAAACATTGTACTTAGCTTTTTTCATTTTTTATATAATGTTAAAAAAAATAGTATGACGGGAATTACACATCTCAGAAAAATCTTCTTTGATAATAATTGTATTTGATTGGTCTGTTTGACCCAGGCTGGAGGTGCTGTGGCCTTGTAACAAGCTATCGCCTGCTGGGAGGACAATGCTGAGGACTGAGCAGCTTATTAAAGAGACATGAGCAGCCTTCCAGGAAACTGAAACAAGGCTGACCTCCCCAGTACTCTCCTGTCTTTCCTCTCTCACCATGGAGGACTTTCTCTGGGGGGGGGGGGGGGGGGGGGGGGGGGACCGAGGAGGAAGATAAAAGCCTTTTCTTTATTAAGACATCTAGTCTTTTTAGCACTTTCTATGAGAAAGTCAATTCATAATAGAAAACGCACACATTTACAGCTGTATATTATTAGGTGTTATCGTTAAATTCTTACAGCGTATATTGAATCTATTTGCGATCCAAAAATAACAGCCTGACGAATTACTCATCGGATACATCTAAAACAAAGAAGCACTGCGATTCTCCAGTGTATCACACTATTAACACTGGTATAATGCTACCTTTGCTGTAATCTTTGGCATGATTGAGTAAACTCAGCAGTCACAGCAGCAGGGAACACAAAGCCAGTCAGTGAATTCTGCTCTGCTTATCGGCACACCTGCCATATCTGTTGGGGAGTTGTGCTGTGATGTAAGGACAGGGAAATGTCAGGTTCACTTGTAGATCAAGTCAACCATGTATTAGCTCAAATCCCACAGAGGAAAACAGCAAGGGGCCTAGGAAAGCGCGGAGACGGAACCTCGGAGAACCTCACAGACAGCGCGCTGTGAGTACAATACGGGTTCTAACTACGGAACCGCAGGAACATTATGGAAGATTATTAACTTTAGGAAAGGAACCAAGCAGTTATCCTGCCCCCTCGCCCCTCTAAAAGCACCACCCATCTCACCCCCCCCTCTACTCAGGCCAACTCCATCCCATATAACATAGATACAAGTCAGCTCCGTCTGACTAGATTTGGGAAGGTCACGTCAGTGACAGCAAAATGACATTATTGAAACAAGAGTCCTCTCACCCTGATCAATGTGATGGCATGATCCTTCACACACACACACACACACACACACACACACACACACACACACACACACACACACACAGACACACACACGTTATTGATATTGTCCGTCTCTTCATGGATGACATCAAAAAGACAGCAAGTAAGCCAGATAATCACCATATTACCCATCAGACAAGGTCTTGATATTGGTGTAAGCCCAAGAAATAATTGATGCATGCAATCACAAATTGGTTCTCCGCCTAAAATTTGGGCCCATTATTTCATTAGACGAAGCCACATTCTTGCTGCCAAAATGATTTGTGTGTCCAACACAGAAATGTAAATCCTGTTAGTCCTGATAATGCTAGGCTCGTCATGCTTATTAGAACAGGGTGTAACTTTGAGATTAAAAAGGATAGTCTACCTCTAAATCAAAACGTTTATACGAATCGAATGAATATACCTTCTGTTTTGAGGTTTGTTTGCTTGTGTGTTGTTCCTGTGGCAATCCCCTTGCCAGCCCCATCGTGGTCCTATCCTGGGGTGTCTTCTTGCATATGTAATTGGATGTTACTGTAAAGAAATGCCTGGGCATGTGCCAGTGTCGTGATGATGATGATGATGATGATGATGATTTGTGCGTGCGAGTGCACACTGGTGTGGGCTGCGTGCAAGAGACCGCGTGTGTGCGAGAGAGCACACGTGTGCGCGCGCGGGTGCGTGTGCGAGAGCGTTTGCCCCATCCGTACTCCACTCTCAAGTCCCACTGATTCTCCTTTCCAGCCATGTTGAATCCTCTTTCCCTTATCAGCTGAGCGCAGGCCTGCATCAGCCTCTCCTTGCTATGACAGAGGCTACAACAATAGGCCTGCGATACCGCTGCTTAGAGCCCCGTTTCTGAGAGGAAACCTGCCACAGGCACAGATTAACAACAACACACACACACACACACACGAAATAGATTGCAGCCTCCAAAACAAAACATTTTTCAGAATGCCTCCCCTTGATTAATGAAGCAGTGACAAGAAGAAAAATATAATTTTGCGCGGAAAAATCCTGCCACCACTTGTTAAAGTTTCGGAGGGGTAGGTAACAATAAACATATTGGGGTAAGAAGGTGGGCAGAGGTAGAAGATAAATTGCTCGAGTGATGGGTTGAATAATTTGTGAGGCGTTTTTCAGTGGCCAGGCCCCATATTCCTAACCTTGTACCGAATTACTCAATACAAAAATAAAATACCCCCCAAGAATTGGGACAGTATCTTGTCAGTTCTCTCAACTAGGTAACACTCTCTCCTCACAGACCACAAGAGGTTCCTCCTAAAGAAACACACACGCACAAATTATATTATCCAACATGATAAAATTCACTGTGGCAGACTCCACACCATTTTCAGGTGGCTTCCGATGGGCGCGTTCAATATTCCTGTAGCTCACGTATAAAACAATACTAAATTATGAATTGAACATGACACAGTGTTTGTCTCGCTAGTGCCTCACAGGAAATGAGGCTTCTGACAGCTGTTCCTTAGCCTTCACATCCTGTCTGCATATAAACACACCATAACTGACTGGATACACTATTGTATACAACAGACCATATGGAGGAAAAAGTAGATGTCATTGTGCGGCTGCATTTCCTGACAACACCAATAATCCCTCTTCAAAGTCCGCTCCTCCCTGGGATGTGAACGGGGACTCATATCGATGGAACTTCACCTGTTTCCTGCTGCACAGAATACGTTTCATCGTAGAATATCTTCATAACCCATCAGATTATCTATGATCCCGTCATAACCCATCAGATTAACGCACTTTGTCACAGATCTCCATAGTAAATTGTCACACAAGGAATGCTACAATCCTGTTAGTCCGAGAACAGGTAAGGAAGGACATAGCCGAAAGCACAGACCCCTGGGAACATCGTTTTGGCTGTAGCAGTACACTTTGCACCTATTAACAATCATCTGAGCCTGGAACAGAACAGGAGCTCTCCATAGTGTCCTCGTCTATGGACGTTTACTACTCCACCATGTAATCTGTGGCTCATTAATAGCTTGCCTCCAAATCAATTATGAATACCCAAGATGGGCACCAGCCTTGCAGGTTCTGCTCTGCGGACGAGCCCTGGGCCTCTCTCGCTCTCCCTGGTCCAGTCCAGCTCACATAATTACCACGTTCAAGACACCTGCTACTCAATAGCTTTGACCCAGTCTGGCAATTTAGCCCCGATTGCAGACATTTATGTCTGAGTGTCACTATTAATTTGCGTTAATTTAGAGAGTGAGGCCGCGCGCGAGCGGGGGCCGGGCCTGGCGGTGCCGGGCTGAGAGTGCTCGTCGCTCACCTGCGCTGGGGCCGGCCTGTAATTGGACTCTAATGGTCTGATTGATCAGGGAGACTGGTGAGGGATGGCGGGGGAGGAGAGGAGATGGGGAGGGGGGGGGGGCAGGGGCAGGGGGGGGGGAGGATGACGCTACTGTGTGGCAGCTCCATCAGTCAAGAAGTAGAAAAGTGTGGGTGGAACAGTCGGGGTTCTGACGACACAGCGGGAAGCCTCTTTCATTCTCGCCGGGTTCTCTGCCCACCTCCTCGCTGTTCCTCTTTCTCACACGCGTGCACGCGCACACACGCGCTCGCCGTGATGTGGTTTTCGGTCCCTAGCCTGTCCTTCAGAGCTCTATGGTCCGGAGCCTTGCAAGAACATGACCGTGAGCCTGCATTCAGCCCTACTGAACTGAGTTAAATATGCTGGCGAATATCAATAACCATCACCATGACACAGTATTATCTATTCAAACCAACTCATCGTATCTGAAACACAAGAAACTCGTGGCTCATCTTTGCCCAGTGTTGCTTTTTTAGTCTGGCCTGGTTTGGAGTGTGTGAACAGAGCAGTGAGTTCACAGTAACTGCAGTCCAGTAAGTCCCCCCCCCCCACACCCAGTAACCCTGCGGCAGCAGGCCCACCACGCTCAGCACATCAGCTGTGAAATCTGCTTTCCTCTTTGATAAACGCTTGAGATGTGACCCTATCTCTGGCCAGCAGATGCCCAGATTTCCTGTCATGCCTTTCCCCTTTTGATTTTTTCCCTTCTCCTCTCTCTTTCCCTCCACGGCATCTCTCTCTTCTCCCCTTTTACTTTTTCTCCCGCTCTCTCGCTCTTTCCATCGCGCCCAGTCGCTTCATTTCTCCCACCCCCACACCCCCCCCCCCTCCTCCTCCCTGTGTCAGGCAGCCTGGACATCTGTAACGCTCCGCTCATTGTTTCTTGTCCCAGTCTCCTCTCCATCATGGGCCCAGCCTCAGAGACCCACAGCAACAGGAGGAGCGGCCCCTCAGAGACAGACCCTCCCTGGCCTGCTGTCCAGCTCTCCAGCCTGGCTCCCCTCTGGGGGCCGGCCTCAACACCGCTCACCCACACATCTCTGCACACACCCTCCCTCCGGAGCACAGCAAGAGAAGAGTTACAAATGAGTTCTGTGGTACTTTTTTGTCTGGAGGGGAACCTTGGTGAATATAGCACACATGTCTTGTATCTTTTTTTTTTCAAAAGACAATATAAGATGGTTTTTGATACAGTAGGTAGATAGACTTATGTATGCAGCAGGCAGACAAGAAACCTTGATCTCCTTCCAGTCTGAGGATAAAAACTCTCTTTGTCAAGGAGGCCATATTGATATCATGCAGTCTGCAGAGAGTATTAGACAGGTGATGGGAGGTGGCAAGAACACCACACACTACACCTGGCTGCCACAGGGTGCTTCATTCCCCTCAATCGCTTCCAAATCTGACAGAAAAAGAGAAATTTAATAGTCTCCGGAGGTGATACTTCATAAGAATGATGGAGAGCGCCTCTTGGGTGAGGTAGAGACTCGTGAAGAAATCGGGGTTTTACTTCTACCTGAAATGCTTCATAACCGCCTGATGGCCTTCTTTAGGAATACTCCCTGACCTGACATGCACCAAGCGTAGCCTGTTCTCTACTTCTACGCCTTCTCAACTCCCTGTTTTTTATCTCCGTTTTGGGTCAAGCTTTGGAATTTGCGCAACACACCACCTCTTAATGAGCTGTAGAAAATGATGTTTTTATTTTTCAGATAAACTCTTTAGGCGTCTGCTCAGTCTTCTGCATCTTCAGAAGCTCTATCATCAGGTTAGACACCCCAGCTTGTTTTTATCATTAAACATACATGGTGGAACAAGTGGAAAACTCCCCATCCGCTCCCACTAGAAATAACTCCGATAGGAGATCTTGCCAATGGGCCTGCCAATGGGACAAAGGAATTGCTAAATCACCAAAGGCATCACATAAAAATATTTGTTTTAAAACAAAGACAAAGTCTCCCTTGTTGAAACCCGAGACATTGATAGATGCTAGCTCTCTGGCCCGGCGCCTGTCGAACGTGAAACGCATTCATATTAAAACCCTTCAAGACACCTCAATAATAGAAAAATATGCCAGTCAAGCTGACCCGGGCTTTAATGAGGTATTGTGGGAAGCGGCTAACAGGCAGTAGCCCATTTGAGAGAGAGGAGACTTAAGAGAGAGCAGGGCAAAGCACTGAAGCATTGAAAGTACACCCCTGAGAATAGACACACACCAGATCCTTAAAGGCAATATGCCAGAGCTTTCCCTTTCCCTTTAATTGCAGTAGACTTGGCATATCCTCCCCATATCCCCCCCCCCCCCCCCCTCCGGCACCCCCCCTCTCCACAGACCATTACAGGTGAAGACCAGCACCTGGCTCGCTACAAACCAGAGATAGCAGGATCTTTAAGGGAGGATTGGAATCCACAGAGAAGCTGTTAGTTAAGCACTGCCAACCCTGGCCAGGAGCTTACTGAGCATGTGCGAGCAGTCGAGTACCTAGTTAGTTTAGTGGTTAGTCAGCTGAACTGAACTTTTCCAACAAGGTTGTTAAAGGAAATGTATGAACGATACACAACTGAAACGACGCCATGAAGTGTTCCTTCTGAGACGTTAGGTGGACGTTCCGTTCGCTATCTGTCTTTTAAAGTCAAGCAGGGATGCTGGAAAGTTGCATTTGTATTTTACAGAGCGCACAGTAGACTTGAGGTGTTACTGCTTGGAATCACTTTCTCTGCCAAGGATAACTGGCTTTGCCGAGAGAAGGACTCCATATTTCATGGCTGTGAGACGGAGCAAGTTATTTAAAGCCATTGATGACTTCAAAACCACAAGGGGAGCTTAGAAAACAGTCAAAAACTGTTCAGAGAATGATTTAATAAAGTTATGAGTTAAAGAAATCCGGCAGAACGGGGGCCTCCGAGTCCAAAATCCTGGTGGACTTTTCCATATGTTTCTTAACAGGATGACTGTGAGATTGGTTACAATTTTTAATAGGAATTTCTTAATTAATCCAAATGCAAAATGAAATGCCAACCCCTAGAGGACTACTCTCGTCACTAGAGCACCAGGTCAACACAGCTTCAGCTGCAGAAAAGAACTGAACTAGGATTGCTGGGAAGGAGAGGCTAGCTAGCTGACAAATGTACATTTGGGTTTAGAACAGCATCAAATAGTAATGATAATTCCTTTTATTTCATTTTTATTTCTAACAAAATTCAAAATCCACCGATTAAAATGTTATGTTGAAAAGGAAATTGAAAAAGAGGGTTTTAACGGATTTAAATTGTAAAATTGGAATGCGTTTCAAAGCTGCGCTGTTGGGGCCTGTTTGTCAGACAGCCAGTCAAGGTTTATAGGTCTATAAGACCAACAAACCTTGAACCAAGAAGACGACGGACATGTTGCCTTATATTAGAATGAGTTACAACCTCTAAACTTTCAAGTAAACTTGTTTGAAATCTCTAAGACACACAATACGTAAACAACAAAAATGAACCTACCATGCCGTCAGGACTCATCTCGATCTTCCCGTCAAACGGCCCCCAGGTGGTTCCTACAGGAAGCTGCTGCCGGCTGTGGATGCGTCGCTCTCCATCCTTCAGGAATGCGTCCAGCTCTCCTGAAACACACAACATCCTCAGAGTCAGCCATTTTGTTTGGTTTCTTCCCATATACCATGATTTTGCACCAGTTCACTCAAAGTATCAGGATAATGAACAGGATGAGGTGAGCTAAGATGAGACGTTCAAGACAAACTATCCATGTTGTATGCATGTCCTTTTGGTCTAAACATGCTAAACAGTTGGACTGGATTCATAAGTAGAAACTGGTTAAATCTGTAGTTCCATTTACACATCACACACATTTACACATTGCATTCATTTGGGGCAATTGTGGGTCTGTCAAATAATGCAGGACAGGTTAGGTCTGAACTATTATAAGGAATAAGCACATTAGTCGTCCATTATCCGTTTAAAGTGGTTCTCCAGTACCTCAGCATGCTAGCCTTCCCTGAGAGGTGTCTGCTGTTGTCATAATCAGATGGAAGCATTGCTGATGGCCTTATGGCTGGCAGAAGAACGACTATTTCTGTTGTTCCAGGAAGACCGCTGCTGCCCCCCCTCTCGCGCCCCCTCTCCCCCCTTCCCTCTCCCTCCTCCTCCCTTCTCCTTGTTAGTGTTGTGCAGACCAGTTAATTAGCTATGTAACTGGATACCCCTGTTAGCAGAGCTACACCCTCCAAGCCTCCCCAGCAAGCACCCCCTGTTATCTTATCTCTTAGATTCAGTGTACTTTTTGGGACAGTGATTAACCGAATAGTTACGATAGCAGACCGCTGGTTGGCCGTGGTTTGGTGGTTGGAGGAAGGGGGGGGGGGGGGGGGGGGGAGCTCATACAGCTCTTCAAGTGCACATTTCCGGGCCGGTCGCCTTGACAACGCTGAGTGGGGCCTGGTTCAGGGAGGATCTCAGGCTCTGGAGGGTTCTAAACCCTCGGACCTCAAGTGCAATCTGCTGCCTCTGCGATGGGAACACACTCTCCCCACCATGCCGGACCACCAGGACTCCCACCCACAGTCACTCATCATCCCTTTACTGAAGGCAGGCTGGCACTGCTGAATCTTCTGTTTGTTTCCTGACCCTAACTTAACTCTAACCTTACTTCAACCCCTTTCACAATTTGGATCAGGACATTTAGAGCTCATTTTACATGTCATTTTCACATCCATTCATTTTATTCTGAGGTGGGGGTGGGGCAGGACGGTACAAGTACCAGTAAATAAAAATAAGATGTCTTTATGAGATACATGGTTGGATTGATTGTCAAGGATTTCAGTGGTTTGGTCTTTTGAAAAGGGAATACATTTAATTCATCTACACTGTGTTTCTGTTCAACACAGTGTTCAGTAAAGCTCCACATGGGTAAACACACTGTACTGTCTGTTGTTGCCTTTAACCTGTGCAGGCAGAGGGGTTATGAAAGGACCCTGGGGGCATGTTGAATGGAGAGAAACCATGATGACTGAACTTTACAGAGCTCCTCTGATACAACAAGCTATTCAGCTCCACTCTGCAAATATCAGCCTTGTATCTGCGGCACGCCATTGTGTCAATCGGCGGCTATGGAAACGCTCTTATGGGGTTCTCTCCTCATGCATAAACAGAGCAAGGTGATTGGTTGAGTTACCTAAATACCAACCTGGGCGATCCTGGCCTAATCACGGCTGATCACTGTTGTAGCAGCACGGGGCACGCTGACAAGGGCAGTCTGACACCCCTCCTTTGACCTTGTTCGGCCCTTTTACGGGGTTTTGGCGCAACACATATTTATTTTCGATGCGCGGCCGCTCAGCGGGGATCTGAATGTCACGTAAAAAACGTCATGACTTGATGTCATCTTTTTTTTTTGGGGGGGGGGGGGGGGGGGGGGGAGGTGTGCAAATGCTAAATCGGGCAGAAAGACAACAGGCAGACAGTAAACTTTACTATTTTGAGGAGTGCCCCCCCTCCCCCCTGCTCCCTCCCCTCCCCTCCACCCCCCACCCCCCCCCCCCCCCCCCCCCTTCCCATATCGTGTGCAACACACGGCGTCCCTGCCGGTGTAAGGGAAGGTGGCTAAGCTCATTAGGGGGGAAATAATTAAACATTGGAGCACAGCTGGTCGTCATCAGAGGAAGGCTCACCGAGAGCTGCAGCCACCGCTTGATGCATTCTGTTTGTCCTCTGATAAGACAGGCAGCCTTTGGATGCATGTTCCTGTTTAGCCCTGCTTGACTCACTGCTAGACTCGTCCCCAATGGAGGAGATCTGCTCTCCTGTTTTCAGCAGGGTTAGTTTGAGACGGGGGGTTGGATTGAGCAGGGGTATGAAGGTGTGTGAGGGAGAGAGGGGGAGAGAGGGGGAGAGAGGGGGAGAGAGGGGGAGATGACTCCTGGAGGTTTGTGATCTAAGGGGTTTGGGTGCCAGTTGTTTGTGTCCTGTACCAAATGTTGCCTGAGGACCTTGGCTCCCAGCTGGCTCGCCACATCTGTTGCAGATACCAGTGGAAGACTTCGCCTTCACTGCCAGCGGAAAATAAATATGCTTTCCAAAAGAAGCTTTTTCAGGTTTCCATAGCCGTTTAAACAAGTATGTTCACTGCACTTGATGAAGACGGATACGTATAGGACGCAAATAAACAAAAATTATTTAATGCTAAAATTCACTTTTCACATTTTTTTTCTCTTTTCACCAATTTGATCGAATTGTCGTCCTTTTGAGGTTATTTTTTTTACATTTTGAAAATTTGAAAAACAATATTACTAATCAGTATTTTAAAGTGATCATAATGGAGCTGACAGTAAGCGCAATCAATCTTTTGAACAGTCCTTGATCTAAATAATAAATCACACGATTCCAGAGTGAAATACAGGGTATTTAACCCCCCCAGTGCCAAGTAATGTGCAGGATCCATCTTAGAAAGGAAAGTTACGATTGCGATGAAGGAGCAATTAACAAACACGGTCCCTGTTCTCCTCGACGTCGCCGCTCGTCATACTGAAATGCCAGAGCCTTGGCAAGAGGGACCTGATGATGTGACTAAAGACCCTCCTCCCCCTCCCCCTCCCCTCCCCTCGCCCACCCCCCCCGTCCCCCCCCCCCCCGTCCCTCGATAAGATCATCATCTGTCGCTAGACTCTGGGTTCTGTTCCTGCTCTCCACAGATACTTGGCAGACCAATGAATGTCCCTTTGTGTGGAGAGATCCTCTCCAGATAGCACCCAAGATGCTCCATGCTGGCATCTGTTTGTTTCTATGGCTCTGCGGACTCATCTCTCCCCTTCATGGGCGTACGACTGAATACTAACAAGCGCCTCTCTCTGGCGGGGAGCCATCTTGGTATGATTTAAAGAAGAGATGGTTCGTGTTGGTGGAACCCCCTCCCCTCACCCCTTACCCCTCCTTCCCACATCCCAAATCGTAACCCTGCCCTCTTTTTTTCAAAAATTAGATTAACAATGACAGCGTTGTCTCAGCCCTACCTACAGTTACAATTAAAGAGAGGGGCCATTTGTTTTCGCTGACAATCACTCAATGCTAGCAGTCGATTAAAGGTTGCCTTTTTTACACAAAACTTCAATTAAAAGTCATGAACAATACTGTCATAATTACGTTGCACTTCTATGTATAAACAACCCCTGATTGGTGTACTTCAGGGATGGTGATGATCTATCACCATGTGCAGATTTGATTTACGTATTTATGTAGTGATGTCTTTTTCTTTTGTATATTATCTGCTAATGGTCGAGTATCACCCACTGACCTGAAAACTAGATGTTGCGAAGTCTACTGAGGATAAATCTAAATTCGGAATATTCAGATCTACACAGACCATCATACATAACCAGTACAACTGTCGTTTTTAATTCAAAGATAACTTAACCCCCCCCCCCACACACACACACACGCACACACGCACAAAAAGAACCTGAGAACTATAATGAAACAGATCAACTGTTGTAAGTAATTGCAGTTCAGAGTTCAACAGCCCATGTGTGGCAAATTCCTAGATAAATCTCCGAGCTGAATCCCTCACTACTGACAGCAGGTTACACAAGGCGCCGAAAGGGACACATATTAAAATATATGGTGAGAGAGAGGCATATAGGGGTGAAATGGAATGTTCTGTATCGGTTCAACAAAAGGTGCTACATCTTTAAAGGAGATATGTGATATGACATTTTACAGCTGAAGGAGAAATGTCACAGCGCCTTGATAAGAGAGCGATGAACTTTCCTCCCCTTCCCCCCAAACCGCCATTATCAGGCCCAAGTGAACAAAATGCCTCATTTATAACCCACCGCCACACTATTATCTCTGAGCGAGACACTTGTTTTAAAACACTGAAGGACCTTTTCCCCCCGTTCCTCCTCTCCCAGACGAGAGCCCTCTGCTGGTGCCCCCCCCCTTCCCTCCCCCCCACCCCCAACCCCCATCCACCCCCGCTCCCCCCATTTTGAACAGCGGGAGAAAGTTGACGCTTTCCGCAGAGCAAGTTTCCAGGCAACCACATGCACACTGCTGTGCAGGGTGTGTGTGTGTGTGTGTGTGTGGGGGGGGGGGCTGCCCTCTAGTTCATCCTTGTTTTCAGACAGTGGAGAGCTGGGGTGGGGTGGGGTGGGGGGGCAGGGGCGGATTCAAACTGGCCGAAGGGGATTAGGGGGGCTTCTAGCCTGGGCATTCTAGTCCAGAGAGCCTTGCGGGAGTTCTCAGTCTAAAACACGACAGAAATCCAACCCCTTTGTATATAACTTATCTGATTTCACGCAAAAGTTACAGCAGAGATCGTCCTACAGTACGGATTTATATACTAATGATTGATGCTGGACAAACAGTACACGGGAGACGCGAGAGTGATTGTAAACAGGCATTATTGACACAAATACTGTGCTTGTGTGCTATCGAGGAGTCAGGCTGTCAGACTCTGGGGTGTGATCAAAGGCAGGCTGCTGTAGTTTAGCAGGCAGGCACACTGACAAGCATCAGAGAAGCATCCATCTTGGACAAGTGCAGCCATGTCTACCGATGGCATGAAGTGAAGTCGAAAAAAAAAATGACTTCAAGAAGGATTGTCTTCCCACAAAGATATGAAAAGAATCTCCCAACTAAATCTAGAGGACAACACTATCTTTAGCAGGATTTGATTGCTTTGAATGTATTGGAAATTTGAGAGACATCTACGGGATATAACTGTTTGTCCTGTCAGCAGGACTGAGTTATCGTTGAAATGTTTATTGATAACACGTAAAGACACGTACAGCTGAAACACAAATGATTTTCTAAACTGTCACAACACCACCAAGAATATCATTTTGGCTTCACTTTTTAACCAATATGTTTTTGTTTTTTGTTTTTTTATTACCAAAAGTTTCAAATGGTGGGTGCTTAAACATTCAGTGAGTCAGTACTGTAAACATATAAACAGAATATATTTTAGCTACCTAGGGACTTTAAAAGTGCAATTATTTTACTCTGAGGGACTTTTTCAAAGTGTTCCTGGATCTTCTCTCAAGTCTATTACCAGATTCCAGACTTCCGTAAACGGGAATTCTGTTTTCCCCCTGTGACCCAGTTGTCTTTTGTGAGTAGGTTTTAGCTGGAGCAGTTTGACAGTCAACAGATAAGATGGATTAAGCTCTTTTTTTCATCCAGTTTTGATGTGAACAGTGTAAAAGAGGGTTAAATCATCCAGTTTCAGGAGTATTTTTAAATGCCTGGAGATAGTGTGATAAAGGAGCTAAACCTAAAGACTGGGGCTGGGAAGGTCAAGGTCGGGGTTTGAGAGAGCAGTTACCGTGGTGATGAGGCCAGGGCTCGTCCAGGAGTGGGTGAGGCTCGTCCCTGCAGCCAAGCCCACCTCTCATCGCCAGGGGAGCGGATACAAGCGAGGAGTGAAACTAAACCTCCCCAGCCGCTATGGGCAACATCAAAGAGCTGTGCAACCCCGGCCTGTGTGTGTGTGTGTGTGTGTGGGGGGGTGTGTGTGTGTGGGGGTGTGTGTGTGTGTGTGTGGGTGGGTGTGTGGCGGGGATAAAGGGAGAGAGAGAAGTAGTGTTCAGGCGAACTCTGCTTGGTTTTAAGTGTGAAATTGGTGATTCTATATATCTCCACCATGATCTTAAATCATTCTCATTTAGAAATGGAGAGGGTGATGTTGATAGTGTTAAATCATTTTAAGGAGGAAAAACGAGTGTCATTCAAAATGCGATTTGTTAAATTATTTGTAAAAAGATCTTGTCAACGTACAGTAAACAAGTTCTTTTTGTAAATGGTGTATTTTTTTTGTCTTTAGCATTTCTGTGACTCAGATTCAGTAAGCCTGACCATCTCTACACAACTAAGGCAGACTCAGAACAGAGACAGGAAGTGACAGCCACCATCACATGACACAAATCAGCCAATCCTGCATTCATTTGAATACCAAATCCAATGGGGATGGAGAGAACGGCATTTTTTTTGTGTAGTGCCACGCAAATAAAACATCTAAATCACCTCCAGACACATCCGCAAAACACCATCAGTCTGGGAGTGAGACGGGGACCTGAAGTTTTTCTCAGGGGACATTTTCGAAAGGGACACGTTTGGAGACATTTTGTGGACCGCTTTCCCCTTGCTGCTCCTCATGTCAGTGACAGGGCAGAGTAATCCTATACACAGGCTGCTATTGTGGAATGAGAAACTAGCCTCCTTGGCAGCCAGAGACCAGATGCACCTCTCTCTCTCCATCCTAATCTGTAAACGACTTAAAGGAGCCTTATCTCCAGGCTCTTCTGCTTCATTTCATGCTTGATTTACTTTAATTTGTCTGATAGGGCACAAGGATTTGGAAATGGCCCATCTTTCGGCGGAAAATGTTCTGATTTTTCTCTGGCATTGTTATGTGGAGTTTTTTTTTTTTTTACTTTTCTCCTTCTCTCCATCTTCTCTCTCTTTCTCTCCATCTTCTCTCTCCATCATCTCTCTCCCTCCTTCTCTCGCTGTCTCTCCCGCTCTCTCTCTCGCTCCCTCCCTTCCTCCCTTCCTCCCTCCCTCCCGCCATCTCTCTTTCTCCTTCCTTGACAGGGGATCTCTCTCCAGCGCAGCAGTCTGTTTGAGTGCATTTACATTCGAGCGAACGCAGCAGAAAACACCGTTTTTTCTCCATGTGGTGTGATTTTGCGATGGCCGACAACCCGAGCTGTGTTCGCCTTTTCACATTCTGACCGGCCCTGGTGCAGCCGAGTGCTTCAAACCACAAAGATCTTATGTTTAAGTTAAGAGGCGGCCGGCCCTCCAGTTTAGCAAGTGGGTGAGCGGCTGGCACTGATAAAGTTGCTCCATAATAAAGGGCTGGGATGGGCGACATGTCTGCAGATGCCTCCAGTTCTTTTCTCCAGACGGAACTCAAGTGCTTCCCTGTCTGTCTGGCTGCTCCCATCAGCACAGGTTCTTAGCCCGCATAGTCAGCCTTTGAATGGCAGCCCCGGCACTGCGCTATGATTAGAGAAGCCATATCTGCCTCCAGATCCTGAATAATCTCCATTCTTCCCCTACCCATGGGTCGCACAGGCAACCACACACACATACACACAACAAACACACACACACACAGATGCATCAAAACACACACACACCTAGCCGGTACAAGCCTACAGAGACACACAGAAAACAACACAGACACACACAGGAGGAGCAAAGGAGGCTGACTGGCTGACTGACAGATTAGGTTGTTAGGTTGCATCTCTTGTCATGGTGCTGCTCCTCGCTACAAATTCCTGTAAACAGAACTATAAATAATTCTTACATATAACATAAATCTTTAAATTGTTACCAAAAAGAAAACGGACTATTAAAA
This sequence comes from Neosalanx taihuensis, assembly GCA_030340665.1. Taxonomy (NCBI): domain Eukaryota; kingdom Metazoa; phylum Chordata; class Actinopteri; order Osmeriformes; family Salangidae; genus Neosalanx; species Neosalanx taihuensis. The sequence goes on from CM059294.1 coordinate 13,051,279, forward strand.
CAGGGTGGAACATATATCCACAAGAATCTGTAAACCCAAATGACTGCATAAACGAAGCATTTAAGTCAAATGGCAGTTTGTCAAGTCTATGCTCACGTTCACAATCCTAGAATACCCAAGGGGTTGCCAGATAACTCTGTTACAGTAAACCCAAATAACCCCCCCTTTTTACTCCAAGCTCTGGTGGTTCTGTTGTAAATGAGTTACAACTCCCTTATTCAGACATCCCCTCCTCACTGACACTGCCACGTCACTGACTCCTCCTCCATACATAAACACGCACGCATGCACACAGCCATGCAGGTGCACAAATACACACACACACACAGGAAACAGTGAGGAGGACATTGAAATTCATCTCACAGTCTGAATTTACTTAACTGCGGGTCTGCGCGCAGTGATAAACGGAGTGATGATCCGGCAACACGTCTTTATCCATGCTTTGCTTTAATTAAGGGCGGCTTGTTTGTTGAAAAGATGATTAATATGCCAATGAAAATGGCATAATTGAATACCACAACACTCACACAATCAGGGAGGAACATGCCGTTTTTTTATTAATTTTTTATCATCGTTATTATTACTATTATTTGGGTTTTTTAATTCAGTTGACAACCAGTCCCCACCCCCCCCCTCACCTCCATTTCAAAACAAGCTGGAAATGGCGTGACCGGGGGGGGGGGGGGGGTGGGGGGGGGATGGGGGGGGCAAGCTGGGCACTGCTGTTCATCCAAGAGAGAGCTGGCCATCGCTCTGATATCAATGCCTTCAGCTAGGAGGAGGTGTGTGTGTATGAGTGTGTGTGTGTGTGTGTATGAGTGTGTGTGTGTGTGTGTGTGTGTGTGTGTATGAGTGTGTGTGTGTGTGTGTGTGTGTGTGTGTGTGTGTGTGTGTGTGAAGGGGGGGGGGGATGTATCCCACAGCCAACATGTAACCCACTTGAATGTGCGCTGTTTTGTAACTAAACGGAGGCCAAAGGTCTGTGAAGGCTGCCTGACCACAGTCTTCATCTTTCTCGAGGGGAGATGAAGAGTGCAGAGAAGACCCCCTCAACTACAGGCCTTACCTCCGCGCCCAAAAAAATAAAGAGAACAAGCGGAATGAAATGTGTGGCGACAAGTCTCACATCGCTTCCTCCCCTCGTTTGCTCAGAATCACATCTTCTGAACACAACTTCCGCGAACGCACGATGTTAATGTAAAATACACATATCACCCGTTCAACCAATTACAAAGATACTCCTTAGGAACAGGAGAGTGCTGCTCGCAGCTTCACTGAGCAAACCTGCAGGGACAGTTTAAATAAAGCAGCTCTGGGAAGCCGTTCCCCGGGGGCAAAAACCACCAACTGGGCGCCAAATCATCCACATATTTAGCAACACAAGCTCTCGTTTTCATAAGGATTCTGTAAGCTTGTAACAGTGAGGAAGACCTTACAAAGGAGACTCCATTGTGGGTAATTCGAGTGGACATGATATAAAACATGGATTCAATTGGAACGCGCACAAAACATTGGGAACTGATCGTCTTATTAAAGATGTTCTCTCTAACTGTGTCGAGGCCCACATATCGAAAGGAAAATGGAGACAAATTAAATACCGTGTGGTACAATCTCTTTCTCGAGTGATGAGAACTGTGATTGCATTTAGTCCTATTTTAGATTATATAACTAACAACCATGAAGTTTTATCATAAAGCCTCTTAGTATAGTGGATCAGCAGCTGAATTTGCATCGAGCCACTGCATCATAGGACGCGCAGTGATTTGGCTAATCTCTTGTTGCATATTTCATCACCATGATCACACATTCTTTTCTTTTTTAATACCGTGTAGCGTGTGTGTGTCGGTGTGTGCGCTCCAGATTTTCTATCAAACACAGGTGAAAGGGACGCGCGCGCACTTCTCATGGAACGTCTTCGCGACCGCGGAATGACTAGCGACTGATCAATGCGAAGTTTTGATCAGGATTTCAACATTCCTGAATCCAATCGCAACTTTCATCAGTGGCTCCAATCTAAGAGCGTCGCATCCGCTTTGTGAGACTTCTTAGGAGACTTTGAATAAAAACCTCTGGAATACTGAGATAAAACATCCTTTGGAGGCTCACCATGATGTTTGTCCAATTTTCCTTGATTATAAGGAAAGGGTGGGAAGAAAGAGAAAAAAAATACGACGCAATTTGACTGAGGAGCGTCAGAAAGTTTTCAGTTAGCTGATATACAAGTCAAGTCTGTCTGTAAGTCGACTTAAAACGCTTAGGTATCAGTAGGGACAGCTGGGACATCCGCCTCTTATGATTCTGTCGAGACTGTAGCCTTATCAAACCTTTCAAATGTCTCGCAAGCTACATTTCCTCCGACAAAAGGCTCTGGCAAACCCTCCTGAAGGTTTCATCTATATACACTAATATTTCCAATCCAATTTTAACTCAGGCAGCCAGAGTGGTCTGAGGAACTAGTTTACCAATCTCTGCTTTCCAAGACTGTGTGCTCAAGGCTTGAGGGGTTCAATCAATGGCGCTTTGATCTCGGCTGGAACCATAATTATTTAACATTGTTACAAGGATTTCTCTAATCCATCCTACCATTAAATCCCTTTTACACTCTCATCTTCTGCAGCCTAATCTGCATCTCGGCCCCACGTTTGTCTCTCCCTCTCGCCCCCCCCCCCCCCCCCCCCCTCGTCCCCCCACCCATCTCGCCCCCCCCTCTTGGTACCTCACTCTCTCCCTGTCTTAATGGACTCGGGTGTGGAGTCTAGCCAATGCTGTTGCCATGCAGAGACAGTGGGGTTTCAGACAGAGGTCCTGTGGATTCAGGAAGCTCCTTCCGACCCAAAATCGGACTGATTATCGGCTTTTCGGTTGATCTTAAGATGCTTTCCAAACACGATGATGTGATTTTTTCAGGCAAGCGCAGATCTTTGCCCTCCGACGGTCGCGAACGCATCCGTCTGAAAAACCTGTCTTCTGAGTTTTGCCTCCTGGTCATGCCTCTGACTCACGAGGGCTTCGGGAAGACCGCTGTCCGTTTTCGCAAATATTTGTGCGGCAGTGTTTTGCCACGATATAAATAGCAGCGGGGCGATCGCAAACATTTGTGGAGGCACCTGCCACTGTTTTGGGGGCCATCTGCTCCCTCCAGTTCTCCTAGCGTGACATATGCACATGAAACCTGAATCGGTTATTGTTTCAGCGCGGGCGGCTGTTGGCGCTCACCGACCGACACGCTGCAGGCGGGGCCAGAGCGAAACACCTCCGCGTTTTGAGGGCGGCCATGTTTGAACATATCGCTTCGGTTGACTAGGAGGGACTGAGTGGAGGAGGAGGAGGAAGGGAGGGGGGCTGTTGCAGGAGGAGTGCTGTCTCGCTGCGTCTGACCAAGAGCCGCTCCCTTCAGCTGAACCCCTTGGTGGCACGGCGCCCGGCTGGCACAGGACATCGACACAGGGCATGCCCACCAGGCGGCACGGGCCAAGTGAGGAGATTTGTGGACAAGGTGATTCTGCTACCTTGTGTTTAGTGTCCACGCTCGTCCTACTGTGCTCTCCTCTGTAAAGAGCATTAGCCAGTTATCTCGGCTCCCTTATCTACCACAAATGCTTTGTTTACTTGGTAAATAGTACCAGGGTGATGGTATCGTGTTGATACTTAGGATTCAAAGATTACACTGTCATTACAGATACACATCAAAAGGGGGGGAGGGGGGTTAAATCAACCACATAAGCCACAACATCAGCGTTTTTCCTTCAGAGCAAAGGTAGGATTTCGATTTAATCATAATCGAGACCCCCACCCCACGCACGCTGATAAACTCACAGAAAACTTAAGTAACTGACATGACTTTAATCATAAAGCTGCTCCTCTCTCTCTTCCTCTCCCTCCCCCCCCCTCTCTCTCTCTGAAGCCCAGTTTCTATGAGGTTTAAGGGGGGTGTGGTTTACGAGAGCAGACAGTGAGATAAGGATGGGAATAAGTTCATTAGCCGAGTTAGCTAGCTTACACCCTCCACTCCCAATTAGCCCAGAGCTGAGACTGAGATCGCTATCGACGCCATGAAAATGGGAGTGAATAGCTGCACATGCAATCGCGGTATCATACACTGATGGCAAACATCCGTGACGAGGGGATGAACATGGAAACCGCAGATCGCTGTGAAGATATTGCTTCAGGACATGGCAGCGCCTGCCGAAGACGCTCTCTGGGTGTTCTGGAAGAGTTTCGCTACATCAGAGAGAGCGAGAGAACGTCTCGGAGAGAACGGTTGAACGGAACCGCCCGCCGGATTAATGAGGCCCGGCGGTTCCCCTGGTCTACACAGCGTAATAACCAACTAGGTACGCGGCACATCCACAGAGCACCAGCCTTCAAACCGAGAGCCTTAAACAGTGCTGGAACATGAAAAGTTCCATCAGACGAGGCTTTTGTCATCTCAGGGCAACAGAGGAAATAGTCCCGGTGTTTCAATAGGTCCAGTTAAAGCAGGTGGGCCTCAGCGGTGCGAGGCCACCTCATTAAACAGCCTCTCCCTCTAATGGTCCATTCCACATCCCATTCAGGTACACACACACACACACACACACGCTCACAGGACGAGTGATTAAAAATTATCTGTTGGCGATTCTAATCACACCTGCTTAAACTTAAGAATGAAATAACAAAAGGAAATTTGAATGCTGCCTATCTGAAACATTTACAAAGAGATTAAAGGGAACCCGACAGTCGCAAACTAAATAAATTTGCTTTTAATCGCTTTGAACAGGACGACACGTCATTTTCAAATGGCCGTATCTGATTGTGCGATTTAGTCTTTTATTTAAATTATAACATGCCCATCTGACTTTCCCAACACAATGGGGAAAATTAAAAAGGGGAAATGGCCTTCCATGGCAAGACATGATGGGAGAATGAATGGCATTATTAAAGATCCAGATTACCGTCTGCCAACTCGGGCATGGGATCTCACCCAGGCGCTGGGACTTGGAGGACGCTGAAACTTCAGGTCCTCCGCCTGACTTATGACAAGCCAGGAAGAGCCTGTCTACGGTCTGATCTGGTAAACACAACCTACCAAGAACCAAACAATCATTTATGTTGCACTGTAAGTCTGTAGCATAGCACCCTGTGTATCTTGGGGTGGGGGGTTTGGAGGGGTGGTGCAAGTGTGTGTGGGGGAGGGGGGTGGAGGGGTATAACATGATGTTACTCACAACAGGGTTGTGGGTTCAAATACCTGAGGGGGGGGGGGCATGAATACTAAAAGGCTTGTTTGCACTTAAGGTCACTTTGTATGATAGCATATGCTAAATTCTAGGTATTAGAGATGCTGCAACTGTATCCCTATCAGAGATAGCCATGGGCTTCTGTGTCACATGGATATTGGGGCTTTGGGGCTGGTCTGAGGCAGAGTTTGGAAGGTTTGGAACGGTCAGAATGCTGTCACTAACTGGCACTGGACTATCAGGTGTTCACCACTTTCAGATGAATGATTTCCGAACAATATGAATTCTCCCCCTTCCCCTTCAACACACACCCACACACACACCCACACACACATACATACACACGGACAAACGCACACAGACACACACACAGCAGATTCAGTCTCTTCCCCTGTCTTCCAGGCCTGCAGACTCCTGACTGAGCTTGTTTAATACTCCCTCCAACAACTAAAGGAAGCGTGCAGAAGGAACCGTAATTACAGTCAGTCACAGAGCCGACAGTACATCCAGCTTCTCAAAGCCGTGTATTTAAGATCAGCGGGTTTTTTTTTTCATCCGTCAACCCCCCTCCCTCCCCCCCTTCTCCTCCCGCACCCTCCCCCCAAAAAACGCCTCCCTTCGGTGGCGTCCCCCCGTAGCTGCCTTCTGACCCCCTCAGCCCCCCCGTCTCCTGGCTGATCACAGTGATGGTTTATTACTGTCATCCACTCCCTCTTATCTTTAGCCAGCAATGCTCATTTTCCGTCCCCAAGATTTAAATGCAAATGTGAAATTTAATGATAAATGCATTATCTGATAGCTCCGATAACACTGATTCAGTGGCAGTATAAAATACACTCCCCAGGGGGCCTTTTTTCTGCACAACTTGCCCAAATCCACTTTTTCTTCCCCCATAGGAATGTACGCACCTGCAATATATTCTCGAGGTCATATTATGTTAAAAGGAATCATATTTTGTGTGTTCAGCAGTGTGGGTGTAATGCCATAACAGTAATTGCTGTGTTGCTATCTTGTATTATCCATCACTTTGATGAAGTGACTTTTAAAAAGCAGAAGCCAAAAAAGGCAACAAGATAAAACTATTTTCTAAACCCTTCCAAGGGAAAATCTGCATGGTAAAATGAGATTTTCAAGAAGAAAAGATAAATATACTCTCTTTTTTATCGTTTAGCTTTCTGTTGGGGTGGCAGGCTATGTTTGAGCGTATATACAATAAGCTTAACAGCAAAGCAAATTAATCCATTCCATTCAACCCTGTTAACTTACTATACAATTCAATGGTGATAATATACTCATTTAAAACGAAACCCATCACTTTTTCCAGTTTTGCCATTGTGGTTTGTTAGGAAGCTCAATTCCTGATATGTGCTACTTAAGAGACGTGTAGATCCTTTTTTCTGAAGGACTCAGTGGCCCCTGCTGGGTTTACAGAACCTTCACTCTGTCTGTGTCTATCCCTCAAAATGGAGGATCTCCCTTCCATCCCATGTTTGCAAGTGCTGCCTTTTAATTCCTGGCATTCACAGTTTCTGGTTTCTCTTTCCAGTAAAGGGCATGTCTACCAGTGTACTCATAAAGGTCCCTGCCCAAACCAAGGATTCTGGAACGTAATTGGTTCGCTTACTTGGTCCATCCCAGTCCTCTGGTCGAATCGTAGGGTTTCGAATCTTCTCGTTGTGACCGTCCATGTCGGATTCTCCCGTTTCTCGGCTGCCATCTTCCTCTCCTGGAGAACAAGAGGGCCGGTTAGAGACAGGTAAGGACGCTCCAATAACACACAACCCCTCAACGACTGCTGAAACGGGTACCCCTCCATCACCTGGTACCCCCACCACCGTGCAAAACCCCCCACCCCCCAGCCAAAAAGAATACAGAGCCGTTCATTCATTCACCTTTAGGTTCTGCGTTATTTAACTGTATCCCCTCCCCCCCATACACACACACACACTCTGAGGGGCAGTGTGAGGCATGAGCGTGAGATCTCCGGCACAGCTGCATACACTCTTCTGTGCGGGAGAGTTCCCATAAGTACCAGCGGGAGCAGGAAGCCCGCTGGACACGGAAGGAAGTGGATGTGTGGAAGAGAGTAGAGGTGACTATTTCTTACAGTTTGATCTATTGTGAGAGGGAGAGTATGTGTTATGGGATGTGGGGCTGATTTACAGACCCTGGGTCCACAGAGGCCCCGGCGCAGGGATATTTAGGTATCTCCATCTCTAAGTGTTTTAAAGACCGTGTTAAACCACTCTGGGCTTCCAGTCTGGAACAGCAAGCCTCATGCGATGGACATGTTCCTTGAAGCACTTTTCCCATGGAAAAACAAGTTCACCAACCAGTTTGCATGGGCTGATCCAGCCCGTATTTTGAGTTTACAGGGACATAAATCAGAGCTAACTAGGAGCCTCTGGTGTGCTGGTCTAAATAATCACAGTGTCCAAGCAGACCCTGAGGTTTGGAGAAGGCTGTCTTGTTCCAGAAACCTCCCCACTGGCTAGCAGGCTAAGTATGGGACTCCCCCCCCCCCCCCCCACCCCGGGGGGCTGTGGGTTGGTGTGGCGTCTCTTTCTTTGTTTTCATCCCTGTCATCGCTTCCTTTTGGGTGCTTTGATGTTTTAAACCTGCGGTGCGTGACCGAGGCCGTTTGTGGATTACGACATCATATTTTCAGAAGTGGAGAGAAGCAGAGAGACAAGGCGTATCTCAGGACCGAGGCCCAGGTACACCGCTGTCCTGGGGACATCGATTATTGGCCACGATCATCATCGTCAGGATCGGTAAATACAGCTCTTCACAGTGTAAGGTTTGAAGCTGTCCATCGGGACTTATGTCAGCAAGTTTCGGACAATTGAATGGTTTCGAGGCTCTAGACATCCCCACGGGTGATCGTGCCAGCACAGTGACACACAGCACTGCACACCCTCTACCACAGCACAGGTCCACTCCCACGTTAATCTCCAGATCAAGCGCGCACACACACACACACACACACACACACACACACACACACACACACACACCATGGTAGTTAGATTTTTTTTCACACACATGCCTCACTTCAAAGAAGGTAGCAAACACTGCCAAAAGGATAGCAGCTTCCTGCTTCACACGGAAAAAAGGGGAAAAAAAAAGAATTGAAGGGAAAGGAAGTGTGCAATGTCCTACTTACAGTCCATGAGGTCATAATGACCCACTTTTGCTTATGCAAGTGTGTGCTTGGGCAGGCACATTTTCTCCCAGCACTGTGGACGATCCTTCTCGCTCCCCCCCCCCCCCCCCCTCAACTTCATATTGTTGGGGCTCGAGAACCTCTTTAGCGTACCAGGCTTGTATTATGTTATGGATAACAAAGGGGGATATCAACAGTTTCCTTCCAATGGAGCGAGTTCTAAAAAAAAAGAAGCTGGCGAGATAACATTAAAAGACAGCACCTTGATCTTAGGCGAACATGCTAAGCCCTGTAACGAAACGTATTGGAACCTCTTTAATTACAGCTCAGGAAACGAAGCTACAAGATGATTCCTTAATTAAGCAGTGATTAAGGATTTTTCCCTGCCGTCTATCTGACACAGTTTGCGATGCATTTTAAACACAATTGCCCAGGCAACCTTACAGGGGACAATGTCACACGGCTTGACAAACTTTTCTGCACCAGCGTCGTTAGAAGAACTGCTGTAACGGCACACATGCTGACTAGGAATACATACAGACTTAGCGTGTATATACATATATATTTATATCTTTATTTTCTGAATATATATATCAAATCTGCCCCTTAGAGACTCAGATGGACAGCGGTATTTTGACCTCTGTGCAACACAAACTGATGGATTGGAGCATCTTGTTTCACAGAGAGAGCTGTCTGAGGACGCAGTGATATACAGAGCCTTATTTCACAGACCAGATGAGCGAACCTACGGACGGTGCAGCCTTATCATGGGAGACAGATTGTCAGTGATCTTCTCCTGCATTATCGTCTGGATCGTAATTTACATCTGGCTAAATTCCCCTCCCGGTGCAATCAAACGAAGGCACTTAAGGGGGAGTGAGAGAGAGTGCTCCGTGAGGCTGGGGAGCGTGTGGATGAGGGGGGGAGGGGGTGTCGGTGGGGGTGGTGGGGTGAGGGGGTGTGGGGGAGTGCAGGTTTGGCGGGCATGGGAGAGAAGTCAGTGGGCTGTTAAAATCAGCCCTATCGCTGCTCTATCAAAGGACAGCTCTCTAGCCACATAGCAGGTCACACGCTGGTGCCCCACATCCGGGTCAATAAGCTTATAGGCGATTTACACAAACAAACTCCTCCAGCAAGGTAGGAACAAAGTCATATTGGCTTTTCTCTCTCTCCCTTTTAGCATTGTCTCTGCCAAGGAAGCCCTTGAAAATGTCAATCTCCCAGCGTGCGTCTTTAAGGAGCTCAGAGCGCTTTAATCCTGACCAGTCAGCCCAGAGACGGGTCGCAACTGGTTCAAAATGGTGTCCGCATGGGAGCGGCGTCTCCAACCCCTCTGGTGAGTCCAGGCAGGGAGGACGAGGGTGTAAATACCCAGCGAGCGCAGCCACGCTCATGTCTCAGACTGAGGTCACACCGAGTCGCAACACAAGTTCAAAACCTGGTTGATTGCACCGGTATCCATCACCCAGCTGCAGCTGTAACACCCCTAATCTACACGCATCTACAGGTCTTCACCACCTGCAGTCAAAATAGCCCGGAGGAGCGCAGCCTTCCAAGGCTGACTGATTACGGAAGTCGGGCTGATACCGGGGATCCGTCGGAGGCGTTGATACCGGATCCGTAAAGCCTGCAACACTCGTGGAAAACTTGGTAGGGAAAAACAACCTCCCCCGTCCCTCCACCAAAGTCAAGCATGGCTCAGAGACGGTTTCTGCTATCAGGGGAGCGGTCTGGATCACGTGCAGATGCAGCAGGCTAGATTCAGAAGAGGCAGGCCATTAGCACAAAGCCTCGCCACTGTCTCTATAAATGCCAATAAATTCCCATCATTACAGAATCTGGCAGTTTTCCTCCTTGTCTGCAGCCCCGCTTTTTATCTCGCGCTGCCTCCGTCTGGGAGCGTGTAGATCTGGCCCAGTTAGATTGTCATACTTAACAAACATTAATGATTAATTTCCTCCACTGAGTCAAATGGGGCTAAAGGGATGTCTCGATTCATCTTATCGCGCCCCAAATTAGCATTTCCCATATTCTCAGCATCAACTGTGCATTAGAATTCCACATTTACCATTCCAGGCACTGATGGCAGCTGTGGTTGGAAGGGAGAAAGCAAATAATATCTCCCTGTTTCTGGAGATTTGGATTACCTCTAAATTGCACAAAGGTTGAAATAATTAATGCAGTCACTTCCTGTTTATGGTTATATGCCTCGTACTGCTATGATACAAATGACTGCACGGAGAGGTCATTCGAAGGGTCGATAGTAATACGTTTGGATTTGATCCATCGAGTTCTGGTTAGTCAGGATTCTCTTCAAACGTGTTAGCGTTAAATACCTATTTCTGCATTGTAATGTGGTTATTTGGGCAAAATAATGAAAACTGGCACAGAGGAATGTGATCCTCTCTTGGCGTATCCACGGCACCGCAGGTACATTGTACTGGGTTGTTCCACAGCGGTCCTTCGACAAAGAGGAACTGAGGTATGACAAGAGCACGGACGTAAACAATGTCAACACATTTTGAGGAGCCAATGAAACAGTCTTTGGTGATCAGAAGGAAAGATGAACGAGTTTTGTATAGCGACGCCGGGGGTGCAATCCTCCCACCGACACCCGCTAACTCATATTTTCACAACCACAGCAGGGGGAGGGGAGAGAGGCAAGGTGAAATTTCACCATTTCAGTAAAAAAGAAAAGAGGGATGCCTCTCGGTAAATAAAAGAGCATCCTTCTTACAATTATGGCGTTAGGTGTGTCAATGAAGTATAAATCATGGCCGGTGGAGGACATGTGCGCTTCGCAACCACTCGCTCCATAAATGTGAAATTGACCATGCTGGAGAAGTTGTTTGAGGGGAGAGTCTTTTTAATCGTCAAGGAAATGCCAAGGTTATTTCTAAGGGACAGAGATTATTTTTGGGGGGGTTGTGGGGGGGGGGGGGGATGCTGGAGAGATGTTGATGGGTGGTGCGGTGGAAAGCTCATACACTCACACATAGACCCCTCTAATTATATGAAAACCCACGTTCTGCTCTTCCAGTGCCTCTCATTCAATATGGCAGCTTAATTTCACACCCATGTATGTTGTTCCAGAGCCATTATAATGTGGAGTCACTGACAAGGGGCCCTCGATCATTTCACGGTGGATGAGTCGGCGTCAGTGGAACTGAAACAGTTACTCTCCCACAGTAAGAGTGTTCACCTGGTCACAGCTGGCCACAGCTGGCCCGCTGTGGAAACAAACAACTGCTATTCACCAGGAGTGGAACAGGGGAACCTGCATGAGTCTGAGGACAATTTAACTGTCACTGTCAACGCAGGATGTTGACGCTTCCTTGGTGTCCCCGCTTAGGCCTGGGAGGGAAGCGTTTGCAGCAGAGCTATGCGGAGCCTTGAGGTGGGCCTATCACACGTGACGAGGGGCGGGTGATGGGGGCTGCTTTCTAACGCCTGTTGAAGATCTGGAGCTGGTGGTGTCACGGAACCCCCAACCCTGAGAGGGGATCTCCTGCCAAGCTAAGATCGGGGTACCCTCAAGGAGCAACTAGGAGCGCTCCCCCATTCCTACAAGGGTACAGCAAAAGGCGGAGACTTTGGGGGCATTCAACTTTGTGACCTTTGCGCTCTTAAGCCGCTTTGCTACTTCACCGCACTCCTGATCAAAGTTAATAAGTGCTTCGTATGTTAATGAAAATTGGTACTCCTCTTTGTGTTCATACAGATTTTTAATACCTATTATGGGCTGAAACTTTTAATGGAGGTTTTAGGTCCCCCTGACAAGCCCATTTCAGAGAGTGACTACTCAGATACAAGGCTAAGCTAGGACCGGAGAGTCACTGCTCACTGGTGGAACCTTACATGGGAGACCTTATTCTCAGGGAAGCAGGAGAAGATAAAGGCCATGGGATGAGTGGCTGCTTTAAAATCCACGTTGAAGTCCGCTACTGGGCTAATTACTGCGCCACATCACATTTCAGAGGGTTTAGTTAATCAAGGGGCTGCTCTTTTCCCTCCTATGGTCGAGGAATAACACACTTAAACCGTTTAATGCAGCCTGGATTGCGTCCTGTTTAATTCACGGCACTTTCACAGAAGTGGGGTGAATTTAAGCCACTCAGACATAGGTTTAAATTAGTTTTAAAGAGATCTAATTGAGGAACGGATCATGGGCGAACGGCTCCACCTGATGATTGTGAAGAACTTGCCACGAGGGAAGAAAGAAACTTGGATAGCGAGCGTCACTCTTGCCGCGTGAACAAATGGTTGACTTAGCCGAGCTTAGATAGTCGTGCTAACAAAAATCTGACTAGTAAAGGCACATGTGTGACAAGGGGCAGATTAATGCAGCATCCTGGAAAATTAACACTGGGCAACTTTGGACCACTATTCTTTGAACTGAATTCATAAACCTCAGAAACTAAACTATGAAGAGATTTGAGGCGCTCTCTTCTCTCCTATTTCCTCACATCGTGTTATTCAAGACAAAGTGGCTTTACGGATCTCTTTGAAGAATTCACAAGTTGTACTTTTTCACGAGTACACTCTCCCTGTGGAACGAACAATTATGACCGTAGTTGATAGGTCATTAAAATCACAAATAAGTATAGATAGAACAAGCTTTCATGCCAGTGTTGGGTTACTGAAAATATCAAGGGCGTGGAGGTCCATGGAGGAAGACGTTTTGCTTTTAATTGCAATTTTCAAACATCGGAGCTTCCATACCTTTCCTGGAAGAACAAAAGGAAAATATCACTGATACGATTACCGGGGCATAGCCCGTGCTCAACATGAAAGATTTCTTTTTTGAAGACGTCTTCAAAAATGTAATCCCACAAGGCACGTAAATATTGAAAGTTGCATTGGAAGAAAAAAAATTATAACGCAAAACATTTCTTTTTGAAGGAAAAAAATAAATAAAAAGGCATTCAAAGCATTGGTTCTTCATTAGAAAGTCAAATTTATGGCATTCACTAGCAAGTGAACGTCGGGGGGAGAGGGGGGGGGACACCTAGGGTAGTTAAACCTAACGACTGGGGGCGTGTATGGGGGGGAGGGGGGAACACTCTGTCATCAGCACACTGTAACCTGGAGCATGCCTCAAATTAGCTCCTCTGATGGCAAGGTGTGACCGAAAATGAAACAAACATATAAAGAAGCAATCTAATTGAATTGGAGTTCAAAGAGAAGAGGTGGGCTTGCCGGGCGCTAGGCGGCTTCTTCCTGCTGCTGGCCCTCTCCGAGCTGGAGCAGGTGGTGGAGGGAGCTTTCAGAGTTGTCCCTAGGCACCAGGGGAAGCTGTACTCTCCCATGGCTCCTCCAGCACCAGTAATAAGAGGACTTTGAAACTCTCTTAGGACGAGCCAATGTTTCTTGGGTGCCATCTTTCCCAGATCAAACCACGGCTCTCGCATGGATGGTAGGAAACCCATATCAAACAAGAGGGTTTTAAAACCAGTCGCCATGGATGTAGGCGGGTTTCGAACACGGTTACATGTTCTGCCAAATCACCTGGCGTCTTGGGATTTGTTGAACACGCATTTCAAACGGAGAGAAACATCTTATTAGGTGTTGACGGGGTTTGAACCTCAATGTTGTTGCTTAAACAGGTGTGATCGATCGCGATCCAACTTTGGTCCATGCTACAGAGAGCTACAGAGTCTACAGATGAGCAAGACCATACGTGTTTTCAACAAAATGATGAACATGTTCACCAAACTCCATCTCCAGCTGGAGAACGTCTCGAGAACGTCTTGCTGGACGCAATGGACGACCCATATTCACCTTTGTTGCAGAAGTACTCCATGTCCTCGCAGCTCATGTTCTCCGACTCAAACCCGGTGGAGAAGTTCTCCTCCACGGAGAACTCCTCCTTGGCCATGAGCTCGTTCTCCTCCGACACGCACTCCTCCTCTTCCTCCTCCAGGCCATCTTCCAGAGGACCTGAGGGAAAACAGTCCCGGAATGTCAGCAGATTTCATCACAACCCCTGAAAAAGGCCAGAAAGCATCCTGGTTCTCTTAGGCCTCATCTAGTTCTCATGTTCTCAAATGTCAAAATATACAAGCAGCCAATGCGATACGATGACAGCCTTCACGTACACGTATGTGACATGTTTTCAGACGTGCGGTGAATGATACAGATGGAACATCACCAGCACAGATGGTTTCCAGCTCATTTAAAAAGGCCCTAAAGCTGAGCTTGGTCCAAGTCTACAGTGACTGAGACTCTTTCTACTGAAGACAAGCGGACCTGCAGCCAAGGTGACCGGTGATGTCAGATTTCAGAGACAGGCAAAACAAAACCTGGGGGGGGGGGGAGAGGAGGGAGGAAAACCCGCTCGCCGCAATCCGACTTCTCACATGCGCATCAGCACGGGAGCAGAAAAGAACATACTTTTATTAATTTGCTGGTCTTATCACAGGGTACAATGTTGATTTTCCATTTACATTCGACGCCTCCAGGTAATACACCAGTGCAATCTTAAAGGAGACACTTCTCTCTGTGATTAATTTTTCCCCCTCTGTGCAATATTATTTCTTTAAATCTAAATGATTTCAGAGTTTCGCTTGTAGCTGTACATCTCTTTTGGTATTTGCATTTAACCATTTTACTTCAATCAAGGGCACTGATGGAATTACTGTACTGCTTACCTGAATTGTATTAGGCCTAGGTAAGAAAGCATCACAGGCCGCATTTTAAACGTTTCTCAAATAATGCATCTTTCACACCTTTTACCCATTCCAAAAGCACTATCACTGAATTATACCCTTAAAAAAAGAACATAAAATTAACATAGTAATTTCTTAAGGTTAGTTTGCGCCCACCAACTACTTTGTTCCCACAGCGTCTCTTAAACTGGGAGTGAATAACCATAAGTGCTGTTGTCACTGGCTTGCTAGATATGGCTTGCTCCGTGTTTTAGTCTGTCACACACGAAGCCCCCCAGCCTTCCAGAAGCTTCTCCCCGCCCCATGCTGCAGCTCAGACACAGAGCAGCCCCACTGATATCCTCCTGGCACCTTTCACAGTGCGTTTGCTCTATTGTAACAGGAGTGAGGCCCCTCATCTTGAAGAAAGCGATAATTTCAGTTCAAAAAGCAAGGCCGGTGTGCCTCTCCTGTTCCTCTTTCTCTCCAGTGCTGAGCGCCATAAAAGACCCCCCCCTGATCTCCGCAAACCGCTCGCTCTTTTCATTAGTCTTCTAAATGACTCCTTTGTAGAGCACCGTACAACTGCAGGAGTCGCGGACATGAAAAGAATTAGCACACAGACCTTCTAATAGACACTGCGGAGGGAGAGCGCCGCGCTTTAAATTAGGATACAGTTTTATGATCTTATCGGATGCCGTCCGCTGATTCGCCCAGGAGAGAAGTGAGCCGTGAAGTGACTGGATGAGTCTACCATCGTTTAAGATGATATTGAGAGATAAACATCAGGGTATGAAGGGGAGATTGCATGACTGGAGTTAAACGTGTCTGCCAAGGCAATTGAGGATGGTGTGAATGAGGTTGGGGAAGAAGGGGAAAAAAAGAAAACATTTCTAGAGAAAAGGATTTCATTTTCTACACATTGCGTTACACAGCTGAAGAAAGGACTGCATGTACAACCAAATGATTCAGCCTTCTTGTTGTTGGTAAATAAAAAGCTGCTATTTTCTCCTTGGTAAAATACATCTGCAGTGTGGTTTGATAATAAGGAGATTTGAGATAAACCCGGTGGCCCATAAGAAGAGAGATCAGGGAGATTAGACAAGACAGAGTTAATGGACTCTAAGTAAGGCCATCTCACACTATCTCCTCTCGGAAGATTTGATCAGTTCAGTGAACTGGACCATTTCAATAGACGCATCCAAAAACACACAGGCTTTTTGGTCAAAAGGAAGTCATTTAGCACTGAAGGATATCACTACAGGTTCTGTCAGACACATTTAAGAAGTTTTGATTGTTACTTCTCGAGGACAGCGTCGATTACCTAAGTTCGGTACGCTTTCGCACGTTTTGGTTTACCATACAGTATTCATTGCAGGGAGAGACCTGAAATTATTTCAGAGACAGCAATGATAAGAATAATGACTTTCTAAACGACTAGCACCACACTCCTAACTCATTTTCTGATAGTGGCGGCCCTGCTATATTTAGTTGTGTACTGTTTAAAATCCTGTCACATTCACTGTGACCCTGCAGTTGTTGGTGTGCTTCCTGCCGAGATGTTACTGGTGGATGGACCGAAGAAGTCCCGCCTCCTCCGCCCTCACCTTCCTGTGGGGTTTAGACAACCACGCAACCACGATGTCTTTCCGACTGAAAAAACTACCGTAACCAAACATTAGGCGAAGCTGCTTTGTGGAACACTCCACACTGCTTGAAACTCAAAGCCGTGAGAAATTAAACTGGACAAAACGAGTGCACAGAAAGCCAGACGTTCTCGTTCTTTCCTTCAAATAAAAACATGAGGGTAGTTTGGATACTAAACACTAGCTTAGCTTTTCCCATGATGGATTTAACGCACTAACAACACGACCGCATGTCCTGGTTTCGTTTCGCAACAGGGCTGCGCTGCTGCCTAAATGAAACAGACCCTCTCCCAACCTGCCCTGGCAGCGTACAGACACTCCTGTGTCCCACTACCAGCCTGCCAGCCTGCCATCAACTGCACAGTCCCCCCCGTCCATCTGGGGCTGAATTCCCATCCTCATCCGGAAACATCCGCCGTGGCCAAACAGCCCGGGAGGATGGGGGCCATGTTAATGAAGAGACACTGGTAGCTGAACAGTGAGGCGGGATCACAGAGGGTCTTTTGTTCAAGGCATGGCCTCTGTCTGATAAGGATCAGGGCTGTTGACTGGAGCCCGGCCCAGATATGGTAATGCTCCATGGAGTCTATACGGCAGGGTGATATAGCCCGGGACCGCATGATGGACAGTGGATTAATGATTTCGACGCTGGGGGACCGGGTTGTGGACCAGGAGGTGGAGGAATGATCAACCACCCCTTCAGCGGGAATGCATTTTAACCAATCAATTTCCGCCAGACAGGATTCGCTCGACTAAAATGGCTGACAGGAAGCACAGCAGCGCCATACAGTCACATTTCAACTCCTCGAGTACAGTGCCAGTGCCCCCCCATACCCCCACCCCTCCCACCCCCATCCCCCTCCCTCCCTCCAAAAAAGCACAGGCTCTAAACAAACATGTTTTCCTGTGTGAGGGACCGGTAATTTCATGGCTTGACGTCTGCAATGTGGGGAGTTTGTGTTGGGCGGGTGATAGGGAAGCTGTACACTATCAGCAGGCTCCACAGTGTGAAGTCAGGATCACAAACCCGGCCTCCTCTATAGCTCCTAATTAGAGGTGAGGTAATTGAATCTGACAGAACAAAGCAGCGGATCTCTATAAGCGTGGAAATCATTTTTCGCTCCCACCTATACCGTTTCTCCCTCCAAAAGGTCCATTGAAAATGCGTCCAAGCTGGCCTGGGGATAAACCGGAGCACCTGAGACCAAAACCCGAATGCATAATGCAGCCTAAAAAAAAAACTCCAATAGGGGTGGCTCTCCGCTCAACCCCTGCCAACTTGGGGCCGTGACTGGCTCTTTGTGCCAGCGCTGATACTGGGCCGCCAGCCTCCCAGGTTCACACACGGGAGCTCGGCGGTGCTCCTCCGACTTGCCGCAGGAAGGGAAATACAGACCGGGGTCTCAAGTTACAAAGGCACCGCTGCCCCGCTTAGCTCCCAAGAATCCCCTGCGCGCCCTCTACCAAACGGACACACGTCAGATACACACTGCCGTGTTTACCCCTCGCAGCGGGAGAGGAGAACCGCGTCTGTCCGTATCTGACGGGGCTGTGTGGGAGTGAGAAGAAGCCGTTCTGTTCGGTCCCGGCCACAGGGAGGGAGGGTTGGCTGAGAGTGCAGCAGGAAGCAGCGGAGAGAGGAGAGGAGATGACTGGAGGCAGTACTCTCTGCTGCTGCTCTCTCTCCATTCTTAATGACCTTTGGGAAGCCCAGAGCCCCAGCAGCCTTGGAGAAGGACCAGTGTATACGTTACAGGGATGAACTCTCTAATTTAATCCTTGATCACTGTATTAAAATAGATACAGTTTATGCAATCCTTAATGGCTTAATATGCCACAGGAACCCTCGAAGGAATCATTCATTTCAGATACTTCTTGCTGGACTAGTATTAAAACAGCACACACACACACGCGCGCGCCTGTTCTCAAGTCACACACTCTGTGATCAAACTAAATGTGGAGCTAATGTTGCCATAGTCAAAAGTAATTTAACATTTGTATATTTTAACATCTCTGAATTCATTTTTGTCTGTGTATGTTTGGAGGGTGGAACCGACTCGCTAGACACTGATGTGTTCTCGGAGTCGCTGTGTGTGACAGAGAATAAGCAACGGTATTGTTTAACTTGATTTTCCGGTTGCTAAGCAATGTAATTCTGGTGATTAGAAATGGCTGCGTTCCTAAATTTGGGCACTTACAATCAACAGTCAACAAACTGTTTCAAAAACTCACCACCAATGCTTGTCTATTAAATTGCTGGGAAGAAATGGGAGGAGGGGTGGGTTCATCTGAGACAGAGTGAGCATGAACACACACAACACACACACACACACACAACACACACACTGAGGAATACTGTGATGAAATGGCGCCCAGTCTTGTCAAGCATCCCACTGACATTGTCAGCTGACATAATCAAAGTTTACCATGAATTCAGTTATCGAAATACCATGACACCCAAATAACATCTTCCAATGTCAATGGTGATTCATGAGCTGATTGCGGTATGCCTGTTCATTCTTCACCCTGTCCAGATCCAATGATGATTTTAAGACTACAGTTTACAACACGAGTATTTTAACGAGTCCAAAACCAAACGTATCACATCGTGTTTACCGACTGGCCTGGCTGTTCAGCGCAGCGGCTCCCTCGTAACCTTAAAAGGGAAATAGCGCCGTTCTTACTTCTTAATCCAATGAATTAGAATTGGAATGGCATGAGAACACGCTGGCATTTGCCTATCCCCATTAAAATGCTGGAGGCCCCTCTGAAGCCGCCCGAGGGCATGTGCAGATGCCAGCTCCGCGGTGGAGTTGGACCGAAGCTTCGCTTCACTTTACTGCGTGTCTCTGTCCTCGCACACGCACAAACCAACTGGCCGACGCTCGGACCCGTTAAAGTCACAGGGTTTGTCCTCCAAATGATCTGAACTAATGAAAGGAAAAGCATCCAACGATGGCAAGAGGGTTAACTAGCTACAGGGAGTACGGGAGCTAGTTTGGTTCTAGGCCTTGTTTTACTGTGGCAATGAATCGAGGACAGTGTAAATTGCTCCATAAAATCACCATCCTTGTTCTTTTGAACGGTTCTCATTTCTGTTTGACAATACTAATATAATATTGGCTCCTCCTATACTTTTTCAGTTCTGTGTGATTTATGGATGCCACTTTGGGGCTTCAAAAAGAATGAATTTGCAGTGTACGGGAACACTGAATGTGACAAGTAAAACAATGCAGGTAAAATATGTAGGCTCTTAATTACTGGTTTAGAGGTAGACTTTTCACTTTAACGTTCCCTTTTAATCAAGCCATTGAGTGAGCTTTCTCTGGGGACCTATCATGGCTAAGTAGGGGCATCCATCTTCAGCCACTGGCTCATCTGTTGAGAGGTGGTGCTGGCTAGCTGAAGCGCTGGGGTGCAATGATAACTAAAGGAAGGCTAGCAATTGTAGTCGGAGTACTGAGGGTTAAGACTGGCTATCGTTAAAGAGTACGGTGAAAGTGAGGAAGACTCTACGTTCAAGCACAGTCGGTATAAGTAACACAGTTCACTGCCAAGTGTTTACAGTGTATGAGTAAGTGGAGTCATCAGTACAACTAAAACATCTTCATGTAAATCCAGAGAGAACTTCCGTACTGTAAGAAACCGTCACATGGGAAATCTTACATCTGTCTCCCAGGGAAGGAGATATACACCATGGAGAGCTTAACTGCTTTGGCAACAATCAGCTTTTAGTCAAGCAGAATCATTTGAGAAGAAATTAATGGGGAGCCTTCAGAAACGAAAATGATTAGTGTATCAAATAGCGCAGATAAAACAATATTTTTCCCATCAAGGAATTTCTATGAAATGGATATATCTAAGATGTCAATTTCATTTCTCTGCTAAAGGATGGGGTGCAGGGGAGTGAAAGGGGGGGGGGGTTCCTTTGCAAAAAATCTTCATTAATTCAATTCTAATTTGCCTCTGGTTCCTTTTTCTACTATTGATAGTTCCACTTCTTAATACCCGGATAAGAAAAAAAAATCATTGCTACAACTCATTGGAGACGGAGTTGACGATATGATCTAAATATTACCAATGCCAAAAGAAGTGTGAAGTCTGATGAACATTTCAAAAGAACAATTCTTTATGGATCAGCCAAATCTTTTCCACTTTTTAATTAAAAGTAAAGAAAATAGAAGTTAATTATCCTGTAAAGATTAGCTGGTGGGCATCTTTCTGTAAATTACTTCTAATTAAAAGGAAATTGTCAAATGACATTCAAAGCACTGTCCTTTAAAACAGAGACAGGGTCTCCCCCCACCCCCTCCCTCCTATTTCTTGATCTGGCCATGTGAAGCTTACAGCTGGAAGATTAGGGTTCCAGAGCCTGAGCCAGGGCCTGTGCTCCCTGGGTCCACACTGCCTCACACGCAGGGCCTGCTCTGCAGAGCTGGGTGGCAGGGTAACTGCAGCCCCTGGATGCTCCGCACTTGATGGATCTGGGTGTCAGTGGGTTAGCATGACAGCATGTCATCGGCGCTAACCACCCACGCTTACCAAAGACCTACCGCCCACACAACCACCGACCATCTTCTTCTATCCATCCCCGTCCCCCCCATCACGCTGCTGTGTCTGGAGCTGTGCTGTACAGGTGCACCACTTCCATGAGCTGTTTCATGGAGGACGGGGAGCTGGAGATTTCACTCTGATTTCATCATGTGTTGCTCCCAGATCTGTGTAATGCGCGTGGCTCCAATGTGTTGATGAATGGGCCAGAGCAGATGATAGAACAGTGCAGGGTCCCCCCGAGCTACAGCTAACGATGTTCTGCACCCTGAGGCCCTGAGGCGAGATTTTACACCAATAACACCCTGGAGGACCCTGAAAACCAGGAGCCCTCCCAATGCTACGACTCCATCTACTCCTGCTGGTAACAATGTCCTGGCAACAATGTATTTTTGTGCCACTGATAAATGGGATGTTTGGTCTACATGATCCACAGTGCTAGTCTTGGAGGGGGGGGGGGCAGATTTTGTTCCGTCTTGAACAAAATTCAAGACGTGCTGCTAAAGGTACTATAATTAAAACCCACCATGTTTTTTTGGGGGGGGGTTTGGGGGGGAGGTATCCCAACTGCCACCATGACAAAAGACTACTTGAAATGTGAGGGAGCAGATAGGTAGGTAGAAAACACGACTCTGAGATAAACTAATTGACTGAGAGAAGGAGGGTAATACAGTGGACTGAGGTGAATTGAGTCGTGATTCTCTCTTAGTCTTTTGTAAATGAAGGTCTACAAGCTGTAATTACCCTTCAATTTGAAAGCTCAAACCTACTCTAAAGCACAATACACTTTCTGTGTATCTTGGCGAGGCATGTATCCCCCCTTAAAACGAGAGAGATGGCCACGAAAAGAAGGCTGGAGAGAGGAGGGATGAAGGAATGGAGGGATGGATGGATGGAGGGATGGAGGGGAGGTATGGAGGGAGCAGGGGGTCGAGCCAGGCAGAGAGGCTCTTTCCTTGGGGATGGAGTGTTCACACAGCAAATGGAAGTGGCACAGCTTTGACCTTTTGCGCTGGGTTGAGAGGAGTGAAGGCTCTGTCAAAACATTCCTTCAGAAATGACAAGTCGCCCCCCTGTCCCCCGGCCTTGACATGCAGGACGGCTGGGGAGCCGCAACCTGCTGATCCCCACGCTACAAATGAAGGGATTATCAGGACAACAAGCACAGCTCCAGCACTCCACACAGTCTGCTGCTATTCTGGTGCTGTCCTCATGATTAACTCTGCTAAAGATGTCAACAATGTCTAATGACTAGATTTGTGGAGTACAATTAAATGCATTTTATTTAAAATATGATTTATATTATTATCATTATTATTTAATAAATATTAAAAATGAAGTTATATAAATTCATAGGCCTGTTTATTTATCATATATGAATCTGTACCAATGTTTTATCAAGTCATTTTGAAAACGGCAGTACTGTAGATTGCTGCTCCATGACTCATGGCCTTTTGTGACACTGTCTCACTTCCTCTCAAAGCCCACAGAGAAGAAGTCAATTGTAAAAGAAAAAATACCAAAATATCACAAGCAAATTACGAGTGCTGTGAGAGGAAGCTGGGCAGGAACAAAGACAGGCAGCTGTAATTATATCTTGGCGTGTGTAGCATGTCAATGTGCACCTCCGTTCTAGGGGGCCATTCCCTCAGGGCCCCCGGGCATCAAAATGATGTCCAAATTATTTTGTGCTCTCTTGCAACACGGCACGATTATCATATTTACTTCTGGTGCATTATGACAACAGTGATGTTTACACCTGTCTCTCTCGGAGGAAAGACTAGGTTTACGCTCTCTAATTCAGCCAATGTACAGTATGCATATGAGCTTGTTGGAAGGGATTTAAATTAGGTCAGGAATGGAATACATCAATGGCAACCCATATGTGCATCTTCTCCCTCTTCCTTCCTCCCTGCTCCCCCCCTTCCACCCTCCCTCCCTTCCCTCCCTCCCTCCCCTGCTTTGCTCTGAAGCTTGGCGTTGTGGCAGGCTGACGACTGCAGAAGTGTGATATGTGCAAATCACATTTGCAGATGAGCTTGAAACTCCTTTTAATATTCAGATATGAGGCGTCCCGCACTGCGAGCCCTGCTAAGACGCCGTTCGGGGGAGAAAAGCAAAGATCCGCGTCATTAGTGCAATAGTTAGCTCGGTTTACATTCCCCATATTTCCCCAAAATGCACCACCAAGTAAAAAAAACATGGTACGCTTATCTACGATAACAATGCAAATTTTTTTGTTCAAAAGCGCATGAAGATTCTGTCAAAACCCCAAGTCGTCTTTCGGGTCTTTTTTTTTTTTTTTGCTTTACTTGCTCAGATTATTGGCTCTTTCATCTCTCAGTATTTCCCTCTGCTGTGAGTCCCAAACTTGTGGATTCTGACTCGGTGGGGAAGTTTCCACGAGACGCAGAAACACGTGTCCTCAGGTCCTGCCAATTTCTCTTCAAACACACTGCAGTGGACGGGTGGCTTGGCTGGACAGTAGGCCATGAAGACCGCAGCTCTCTCTGTGCCTCACAGACCCATCCAGACTACGGTGTACCTGCTTCCACACGCACGGCACACACGCTACCCATCAGCCATTTTCTCTCCGTGCAAAACGTGCTTCACCAGAGGTCAAGGCTCCCTTTATAACCTCTCCTCACTGGGAACTGGCGCCGTCTGACGCCGCCGTTTTGTTAAACGCTCGCAGCTTGAACTTTTTCATTGGATGACAGAACGTCACCCCTGCACCCCCTCATCTCGCCCCCCCCCCCCCCCCCCCCCCAATTCCCTCCTCACTTCCCAGCATCTTAGCCCCGCACCAAATTTGTCTCTTTGCCATTTTAATTACAGCCAAGGCAATCTTTATGGTGGTATTCTGCAAGAACACCAATCTGCAAAAAAGGTGATAAGTAAGACTGTCAACCAGCTTTGGTATCAGTAATAAACAGACACTTAATTGAATAATTTGACCTAAGAGGCTGATCCATGGAAACAGCAGGCAAGAAAATGTATTTTGGAATACAGCAGACAGTTCAGTGTGTTTTTGCACGATGCCTGCGGTAGGAAAACACAGAGACTTTGGCTGGTTGCCTGACACTCACCAACACAGGCTGTGGTGAGTCTTTACCACCCTGATAAGTGAGCCTGTGGTATCCTGGAAGCAGGGAGGTGTGTGTGTGTGTGTGTGTGTGTGTGTGTGTGTGTGTGTGTGTGTGTGTGTGTGTGTGTGTGTGTGTAGTGGGGGCCGGGGAGGGGGTGGTGCTATTGTATGAATGCGTGCGCTCATGTTGTGTAATGTGTGCGTGTGTGTGTGTGTGTGTGTGTAAGAAAAGGTCTACTTAAGCCACGTGCCCACCGCTCTGAGTCCTGCTAAAGCCACACAGACCCCCCCAGCCCCCCCCCCACCCCCTCTCCTTCTCCCCGTCTTTTCGCAGCATCTCAAAGACAATGACTCCTTCCTGTTTAAGGATAGCTGTCATAGAAGGATGGCTCTGATTCAACACTGCAGCAGGTTTGCCCAGGTTCCCCTGAGAAAGAGAGCAGGAGGAAGGAGGAAGCCTCTCCACAGTTCAAAGCTGATTTGACTGCTGCCATCGCTTCTTTTTGGAAGCGGGAGAGAGACTTGGTGCCGATGCAGCAGAGTTATCAATCCAAACAGACACACACGCCGGGTCCAATGTCACTTCTCCTCATTATGTTAATGGTTAATGCATGCAAATGAAAACATTCCAGCAATTTGATTTCTTTGAAGATAGTTTGCATATTGTCTTGGCCATAATGACGCTACACTTTCTGCCTCTGCTTCGATTTATGCAAGGCTAGTTGGTTCATTTTTTTTTTTTTATCAGCACCGAGTTCATTTCTAGGGCTACTGGAATGTGTTTTTCCCTTCCCCTCACTATTTAACTAATTAGGATTCAGGTACCATAAGCAGATTTTTCACGCTATTGGTGTTTTTCTTAATTAAGAAACAAATGAATTCTCCCCAGCAAAATAGATGGAACAACGGGATAGGGTGCCAGAGGCCAGATGCACCAGCTCTTAATTAGAAGTCACTCTATTGTCTGAGGTTTTTTAATGAAGCTCCAATCTAAATGGATATCAAATAAGAGAAGAAGAGGAGCAAAGGGGGAGGGGGGGAAGCCGGCCATTTAAAATAATAAGGAATTAAAGATAACGAAAGACAATAGATATGCACTGGTGGCTTTGGCGTTCACCTACTGTTCAGTCAGTGTGGTGCACTTGTAACCTTCCGGTGAGTTCCATTTGAACAGCGCTGCCCCCCTACCTCGCCCCCCCCCGCCCTTTCCCTCAACAGCCACCCATCCCCCACCCCCCCACCCCCCCTTCTCCACCCCGCCGTCCCCTGCTCCCTCCAGCAACGCTAAAACCGGGCTGGCCAAAACACAAAACTCCCTTTTCAACTTCCCATCAAAGGTGCAGGTTTCATTACCCGCTGGGATGGCTTATCAACAAACTCTTTCTGGAACGGTGGCAACTGTCAATTCTCTGTCTCAGATTAAGTCCCTCTAAACTGGGAGGCTGCTGGGTGTAATAATTATCATCAAAATTATTATTTGATGCGCTGGACGTTCGGGAGTAAAAAAATTAACGAATGCAATGAATTAAGAGCTTTTAGCAGCTGCAGTTGTTGGACATTTTAATGAGCATTTCAGGTAAAGCACATTTAAAAACAGCAACGTATACACACATGCTATAAAGTCACACACTCACACACACACACCCCACACTCTATGGTCAGAACAAAAGAAAAACTTCACTCCTCGTTTTTTAAGCGGATTTGAAAGAGGAATTTGTGTGAAGCACAATCATTTGGGTCAGCTTGCTGGAGCTGTGTTGGGTGGCTCAAGGCGATAGCATCGCGGCTGTTTTTGACTGAACAACATAGCATGCCCACATGTGCTGCCAACCCCATCAGTTCTTCTTCAGACGGCATGGCTTAGGAGCTCCCAGAGGGGTGGACAGAAGCCCAGTGATACCAGGCCCAGCCACCATCTTGTCCAGGCCAAGCCTCTCCCTCCATCCCTCCTCCCCCACCCACCCACCCACCCACCCACCCACCCACCACCCCCACCCCACCACCCCCAACCCCCTCCCGTGCCCAGGGGCTGTGCCATCAATGCCATGACTTGTGCCAGACTGGATCCAACCCAGCAATCCATTTCAAAGGCTTTTTTTCCCTCTTCTTCTTTATGGATCAGGTATGCTGTCTGATACTCCTTTTCCCTTTGTAATGCGCCGTGTCAAAGGCGAGCTCAGCCGGACATTAAAGTCATATAGTAGTTTTTCCTCCTTTCATTTGGGTTACAACATATAATTGATTCCCGAGTTTCCAAATGTCAAGTTAGAAGAGATTAGTCGTAAATAAAATGTAAAAAAAAAAAGACTTAAAATCAACTGTGAGAGAGGTATGTTAAGATTAATTGGAAGGTATTTGGTATTTAAACCTTTATTGAGAAGTCAGGCATTAATTTCCAATAAACAAGTGTTTTAAGTGATTCTGGGACCATAATAATCCCCCCAGGAATTCTCAGTGCGCAGCAGCAGCACTCTCTTAATTACCCTCCTGATCTGATCTCAAAGTAGAAACTCAACACCGTCAACGTTTAGTTCTAACCTCCAACATTGCTTACAGCATGTAATGAATTAAAAAAGCTCTCTCCAGACCTTCATTAAAAGCAGCATCTATTTATGTACGGGGTTCAGGAGGAATCCATTTGTTTGTGTGCTCGTTATTACTGCTTCCCCAGCACACAGTTCACAGAGTGCAAGATGATCTTTTCGGAGGAAGTAACTTCCTTATTAAAAAGTCACGTTTTAAACACCTCTACTTATCCCCAAATTACCATAATCCCCTCTCCGTTGCTTTCTCTCATTTACGGCTCGATTTGTTTATTTATATCTGCGAATGAGATTAGAGATTACCTACTGCGGGCGCAATGAATAGCGATCAAAGACAGCGAGGGATAATGTAAGTCTTTCAGTGATTTCTCAGCTCTTTTTCAAATGTGTCGGTGGAGGCCCTAGAACAATGCAGGGAGGCTGCGCTCCACGTAGAGCGACAACAGCGCTGCACGATCCGCAGGGACCGAGCGCGTGTAAACACTCCGGCTGAGCGCGGGACGCGCCGGCGACGAGTGTCCTCCACAGCTCCAGAACACGGTCGGCTTTGATCCTGACAGGGAGCTGCCGGGAGAGCAATCAGTTCAACCTGACGACATCAGTCAGACAGTAATTACAATGGCTAAGGGCTTGAAGGGGGCCTTTAAAAAAATGAAATGTTTAAAGTGTGTTTGTTTTTTGTTTTGTTTTTGTTTGTTTTTTTGTTTTTTTAATGTTCAATCTGTACACGTCAGCGAAGTGTTAAGACATCCCTCATCAGACAGTTGGTTATTATACAGACACGTGGAAGGGAATGTGACAAAGTCTCCTGCTACTGATTTATGAGCAACACTGAGACAACTGATCTGTCTCCTTCTGTCTGTCTGTCTAATGGCTGCTGGAGGAGAACGGTCGTCTGTCCAATTATCAGCAGCAAGGACACCCAGAGCTGCTCCTCCTGACAAATGAAGAAAGCCAAGCGTGCTGAAGGAGCTATAGAAGAAGTGGACTCGCTGTCACATCAGAAACAAAATAATAAATAAACATCAAGTTAAAAATCCCACAGTTTTGACAAACAGAAGAACAAAAACAAAACAAAAAAAGGCGACAAACTTTTTCGAAGGAGCAGATTTCGACGGATCTCGAGCCGGTTGCCTAATTATTTATCCTGCTAGCTTTATGGCTCTCATTAATTTCCCCCTCTCTTTACCTTCCATTGAACGTCTGAAGTCCCCCCTGCATCTGGTGCTGATAACGTGGAGGTCTAGGCTTGCGTGGCTGCCTCCCCCCTCCCCACCCCCAGGAAAGGAGAGCTCTTACATAGAGACCCACAGGATCATGGTATTAGAAATAGCACTGTGCGCTTTAAATCCCAGGCAGACGAGCAGCTCAAATGGGAAGCCAGTGTTGTTGGGAATTTGTTGAGCTGCATCTCTTAATTCAGTGAAATCTTTAGCGAGCTTACTGTATCTCTCTCTCTCTCACTCTCGCTCTCACTCTCTTTCTCTCTCTCTCTCTCTTTCTCTCTCTCTCTCGCTCTCTTTCTCTCTCTCTCTCTCGCTCTCTTTCTCTCTCTCTCTCTCTCTCTCTCTCTCTCTCTCTCTCGCTCTCTCTTTCTCTCTCTCTCTCGCTCTCTTTCTCTCTCTTTCTCTCTCGCTCTCTTTCTCTCTCTCTCTCGCTCTCTTTCTCTCTCTCTCTCTCTCGCTCTCTCTCCCTCGCTCTGTAAAGCAGTGGGAAAAGATGGAGCACTAGAAGCGAGCATAAAGACAGAGATAGAGAGAAAGCGAGAGGGAGAGATTCAGGCAACACGCAAATACAGTCACCCTTTACAAACTTCTTTTCTATACAAAATAGAGGCTCCAGAGATTTGGAAAGCAGGGGCATTTCCCAGACTGCTGGTACAGTGAGGTCACACCCCAGCCGGGGGCCAGGCCAAGGGCATCTGCCACTCCCTCATGTCCCAATCTGGAGCCTCACACCCTGGCCTCCTGAGCGCCACGGAACCCCCCTCCCCTCTCCACTACCATCATCACCAACCCTCTTGTCTCAATCTGGAAGCACACACCCTGGCTACCCTCCCCCTTGCCCCTTACCCCCGTAACACCCCGTCCCCTCCTGCCCCCATACCTCCTGGCTCTCCTGCCATCCTTCCACTCTGCTCCTCCATGCCCAAGCCCCCTTTCCCCCTGGCCCTACAAGCCAGGCCTCGTGGATCTCCGCCCCCTCTGTCTCCAGGCCCCTGCCCTGCCCCTGCTGCAGGCAAAACACAGAGAAGCACCCTGACCCTGAGCCTGGTCACCCACCAACCACCAACCACAGAACATGTGAACCGGCCAATCAATTGGCGTCATTTCACGGGAGAAACCAGGCAGGGCAGAATTGATAAAGATGGTGGAACAGTCACACTTTTAAACTCTGTAGGGGGGAGAGAATGACTGCACAGTACCTGTTTCAGCACTTCAAACACTGTGAGGGCGACAGCCTACACAGACAGTAAAAAGCGTCTGGGAAAGGTCTAAAGAGCTCGGGCCCGTTACTTTCATGTTTGCCTTTCCAAGACCCGAACCGTTCTCTCTTCTTCTACCATTCAAAAGGACATAAACCCAGATCTTTGCAGGCTTGTGAATTTGAACAGTTCTGAGTGTATCAGGACAGCCAATTACTTTAGAGATTTTTCCTCTTGAATATGCTTGGCCTGTGAAACTCCACAGAGTCTCCTAAAACTCTTAAAGTGTCGTAAAAGTTTACAAAAAACAAGAATGCATTTGCATTCCATTCAAGACACATTAGAAACGAAACCCTCTTTCAATACGCGTGGTATTTCAGCAAACTCTATAACAGTTCGGGCTTAAATGGACGTTGCTTTTCAATACAGATAAACAAAACCTTCTAGTCCTCAAACAACTGATAAGTAACACTTAGAGAACGTGAACCTTCTGTGTCCAAACTACCAACTGAAGAACCGCTAACTGACGTTCTCCTTTAGCCATGATGCCCCTGTGTCTCTGGCCAGCCAGGCCAGCACGACGCAGAGCGCTCCTGGGTAATGGGTCTGGCCAGTCAAGATAAAGCTGCCCCTGATGAGATGAACCATGCGGGGCCAGAGAGGGGCTGCCTCTCCCTGACACCACGCAGAAGGAGGCAGCTGCCTCTCCCTGACACCACACAGAAGGAGGCAGCTGCCTCTCCCTGACACCACGCAGAAGGAGTCAGCTGCCTCTCCCTGACACCACGCAGAAGGAGTCAGCTGCCTCTCTTTGACACCACACAGAAGGAGGCAGCTGTCTCTCCCTGACACCACGCAGAAGGAGTCAGCTGCCTCTCCCTGACACCACGCAGGAGTCAGCTGCCTCTCCCTGACACCACACAGAAGGAGGCAGCTGCCTCTCCCTGACACCACGCAGAAGGAGGCAGCTGCCTCTCTCTGACAGCGCAGGAGGCGGCCGCGGAGCAGTGGAAGATGGGAAAGGCTCTCTAGGTGACTCGGTCGGTCCCCTGACCTCGCTGCCTCAGAGACGGATGCTGGATCCGCTGACTCCCTGGTCTGTGTAATCACTCTGCCAGGCTCTGGGTTCCCCGGTCCTCCCCGGTCTCCCAGTTGCCCGGTCACTCAGTCATCCGCACCGTCACCCGGTCGCCCTCTCGCCCGTTCGCTCACTGAAACGCTCGCACCGCCAGGCGACGGACCAGAGATTTAGTGAAGGGTACCCCCCCACCCCCTCTACCGCCCATCCCCATCCCCACCAATGTTTCCTCTCTTGTTATTTGACCCCCCCCCCCCCCCCCCCCCCCCCTCCTCCTGATCTTCAGACGCGTACCGTACCCTGCTGTTGTTGTTGAGCTGGTCAATATACATCACCTCCCCAGCGGATTACACCCTCTTATCTCAAATGATATTCAATAAAGTATGACCGCAAAAACAGCAAGTGGAGGGTTTCCTGGATCCGGCTCCTGCTGTAGGAGGCGCAGAAGAAGAAGGAGGGAGAAGAAAAAAAAAGAACCACTTCATTGGAACGAAGATCCAAGTCAAGATATCACCTGAGGCAACGCTATGATTCCTGCTCCAGTCCCCGTGTCTTGGACTTTACACTAACTCTTAGGGACTAAACGAGTGTGTGTGTGTGACTGGGTTTGTGCTGTTTCACACGGGCAGCATGGGTGTAATGGGATGCCTCTTTGAAAGATACACCCCCCCCCCAGCAGAGTTCACCCATCATGGATAGGTTTAGGTGCCTGAGGTCTGCGGGTGGAGCACCTTTGAATTTGCGTATTTATAAACTCATTGGATGTTGTCGTTGGAGTCATCCTAGCCAACACACACACACACACACGCTAGCGTGCATTCATTCAGACACACACACACTTTGGAGAGACCTGGGGTTT
>CM059294.1:13087500-13162500 GCA_030340665.1 Neosalanx taihuensis
AACCCCGACGAGAGTCAATGGACACATTCTGGCTATTTGTGTTCATGCTACTCATCGTATGTAGATAAAGCCCTCTCTTTCATCCCCGCATATAAGCTGGACTGACAACGCCATCGCAGGCTTGGAAACGCCAACAAATCAAAACACGGCCTCTTTAAAGTATTAAAACATGTTTTTAAGTTGGTTTCATATTTTCGGCACATTTGACATGAATTGTTTATCTGTTAGCGAAGCTTAGTCATTAGTGATTTTCCAGTGAACCTTTGAGATGGGATGTTTTTTTTTTTTTTTTTGCCCTGCGTCATGCCGTTATGCTGATGTACAAATTGAAGTGATAGGCCTGTTACTTAATCCCCTGTTTCCACCTATCCTGTAACTATGGCGCCTGACGGGTTTCATCCTAATGCCCGACACATGCAAAGTTGTGCCTCTGACTGCCCGCCACAAACACGCCGGCTCTAAGTCCCTGCCAAGCGGCTGATTTCAACCTAGCGTCTAATAAAGCTTCATTTTCTGCCGTGCCAGCTTGCATTTTGTTGGAAACTCCCCCCCCCCCCCCCACCCCCTTTCACCCCCTTTCACCCTAACATTCGTTAAATCACCTCTTTTCATACGGCTATTGAAGATGGAAAACAAAACAAGGGGTTGATTCCTGGGCAGAGGAGGGTGAGTGGATGGGGTGGTGGGTTCATTACATCATCTTCGCTGCAATCTGCAGCAAACTGCCAGCCGCGATGACGCCTTCGATGAGAAAAACACCTTGTAGAATGACCTGCTCCTTGTCTACGAAAGACGACTTGCTTAAACCTAAACTGTAGAAAATAATACATGAGAAATAGGCCTAGATTATCCCCCTACCCCCCCTAAAGCATTGCAAGATTGTGAATACCACTGTGGATGTTACAATTCCACAACAGACTGCAGCTGAGGAGCATTTCATTTGCAAGGGGTGGGGTGGGGCGGGGTGGGGGGGTGGGGTGGGGTGGGGGGTGGATGGGCAGTGTTCTGTTCCTTCATACCTATGGATGAGCCACAGGAGCGCGACACAGCCCATGACAAGGCCCCATCTCCCCGTCCCTGATACAGTCAGGGCCTTCACACGCCCCCCACCAAATAAAACTGCTGGATCTAGATCGGCCTCCCTTAATTGAGCCGTATCTCCATGTGCGATAACTGTGCACCGACCAGGTGAAAGGGACTGTGCAAGTCAAATGAAAGAAAATTCCATGATGCATCTGCCTGCCTCCCCATCCCCTCCCCATTTCCCCTCCTGGCAGGGGCCAAATAGAGAATGTTAAATGTGGCAATTATGTCCTGAAGGCAAAGAGAGGAGAGGTGGGAGGGGGGGTTGTTGGAAGGGGGTGGGGGTGGGCAGCAGGCGTGTCTGAGCTCCAGGGCTGAGGACCATCCCACCGCTGATGAGTGTTGGTTGTTGGAAGCCGTCAGCGGCGGAGGCCCTGGTCCCAGGCATGCCACACCATCCTCCCCTTGAACGCCTCGCCTGGCTGTCGCACAATGGTTGCTAGGCTCCTTTTCAGGACAGCCTTGCTCCTCTGAACAAGAGGAACACAAAGACGCATCCTGCCCATATACATAACCGGCAGCAACACAGCCTGATTAAACATAATTACAGGGGGGAGAGTACATGACTGTAGTCATGGAGCCCTTCTCTATATATCGGTATACTTGACAGTAGACCGGGGGTGTCCGGTCCTGGTCCTCGAGGGCCGCTGTCCTGACAGTTTTAGAGGTTTCCCCGCTCTATCACACCTGATATTAATGAATGGTCATGATCAGGGTTTCCACAGAGTTTGATAACAACCCCTTCATTAGAATCAGGTGTGCTAGAGCATCTAAAACTGTCAGGACAGTGACACTGGAGGACCAGGATCGGACACCCCTGTGGCGTACATGGCCGGCCCCCCCAGCCTGACTGGGACCCAGCAGTGGAAGTCAGCGGTGTCCCACCACCTCGTGGTCTCTGAGGTGCAGGAGTCACCACGCAGAGAGGAGCCAGGATGTGGAGGAGAATCCGTTCACATTCTGGGGCTTAGGCTGCAGGAAACTGACCCCCCCCCCCCCAACCCCGCCCCCTCCCCTGCGTGCACACACACACACACACACAAACATAGCTTCTATACAGACATACTCCATTGTGACACCTCTGATAATCAAAGCTTTGTCTGGGTCTTAAAAGGACGTACTTGAACAACAGCTGGACCAAAGGACCTCCTCAGTAATGGCCTCTGGACATCAATATTTAAATCTCACATCTCTCTCCTGATTACACGCCGCCTTTCCTCTTTTTCTCTCTCTCTCTCTCTCTCTGCCAAACAACAAGGGGGAGGGGGGGAGGGGGGGGGAAGGGGGGACGGGGGGGGAACCAAAATCAATGATCTCAGAGTGTAAACTAGATTCCTAAGCAGTTTGCCGCTCTCTGCGGTAAGATAAGATAAACTCCCTCTGACCTAAGAGATGAAGTTGCCATGACGATCAGGGAGTCCACTTTCTCTATTGATATTTTGCTGATGTTACAACGAACAGAACCAGATCCGGACCCAGATAAGGGTGATTAATTAATACCAATATTGATCCCTACAAGCAGGAGACAAGGCTATTAACTCCAAGGCTGAAAGTCAATTGTTACCTGGGGCTAAATGAGCATCATTGATATCAAATCTAAATAAACAAAGGCAAACAGCAGATTTAACACAATACAAATAAGTAAATAGCAAATAAGGATGTTGGGTAAGGTTGTTTCCATCGGAAATTGAAATTCCTAAACATTGTTTTGTGGAATTGTACAACTCAAACTGGTAATAAAACTCTGTTGTAACTGTTGATTTAATCACAGAGTCTGGTTTCTCTAACATCTCCTCCGGCAACAAGAATGAAGGGCAAAGTCAAAGATGTGTAACCGCAGCAACTGGAATAATAATGGTGGCGGAATTCAGGAAAGAGGAAGACAGAGAGGAAACGCAAGGAGGAAGTGACCTTTCACCTCTGCTGAAGCGGCGGACCTGCCCACAGTTCACATTGTGGCCCGGTCTTTAGAGAGCGAGCGCAGCCACACGACCCCCCCTCCCTTCCCCAACCACCCCCCACCCCCACCCCCCCCCCCCCCCCCCCCCCAGCCCGCCTCACCATGCCCAACCCCAACCTCATCCTACCGCACATCCACTTGAACGCCGTGTTTTCAACAAAGGAAGCGGTCGTGTCCTCACCCTTTAAAACCCTGGGGGGTCACAACAGCCCGCATTCAACATCCACTTCGACGCAAAAGAACATTCCAGTACATTGTACACAGTCGGTTAAGAGAAGCCACTTTGAAATAACTTCGCTCGGAGGGGTGGCAAAGCAGCATGTGGATTTGGACATGTTGTTTACATGCTGAGTGGCATGGAAAGCTTGAGAAAGGCAAGTTTAAGGAGTGAAATGCGAGGCCTTCAGCTAAGACGAACACAGACCGCAGAACACAAGCTGTTATTGGCCGGGAACAGATGTTGGGAGGCGGGAGAAGCTGGCATGCAGCGGCTCCTCGTCATGTGACAGCAATCGAAGAGGCGCTCCGGAGACCAAATCCGCGTGATTGTCAGGCCTGGCACACGCAAGAGTGGAAACCCCACCCCCCACAACAACCCCCCCCCAAAAAACAACCAGTCTAAAACACACCAGGGCTGGCTTCCAAACGGCCGCGTTTGTCCCTGGAGACGTCTGACCGCCTGAGTTGGTTTACAAGTGGACTCAGCTATGGGACTGGGTGAAATACAATTCCGCACCACGGAGATAACATGCTGCAGACCGCAGAGACAGAAGCACTCCATGTTGCCTTTCAAGAGGGGCGAACGAGCCTACATGTTGAACCCAAAGGCAACGGTCCCACCCACTCTCAGGCAAGCATGGAGGCATGGGACACACACACGCGCGCACGCACACACACACACACACACACACACACACACACACACACAAGGCAGTCGATTCAATAAACACTCCCCTTATCCCATACCAACGTAAGTTGCTACTGATAATCGTTCCCTTCCAAGATATGAATGTCACCTGATATGACTGTGCTGTACTGTAGTGCTGACGTTACACCACGTTTAAACATGCTGCGGAGTTAGAAGCACACGTGCAGCACAGGCTGGGGGTTCTGTGTTGATGACAGGGCCTGAGAGATCCAGCGCGTGGCCATCTTCCAAGGCTACCACAACAAACACAAGAGATGTTCTTTGTCTAAGAACCTGGCCAGCTTCCTGTCTCTGTCGTGAACCTTGGTCAGTCGAAAGGCTTTCAAAGGGTCGGGTGAGAGAGTTTTAGTTCAACACTCTGCATCCCCCCCCCCCCCCCCCCCCCCAAGCACAACAGCTCCGTTCAACCAGCGTCGCAGATGGGAAGATCGTTATCTATAGCGTAGATTTGTTTGGGGCATTCGACAGAACTCACTGTATTTTTGAAACTCTTGTTGCTACTTCTATACAATCTGTTAGCGTTAGCATCTTCGTCGTCTAATCGTGTTTCTATTGTAGGAGAGCAACACACAGGATACACACTGTGGCTGCTGGAGTCAGAGAGCGATCCTGGAGAGAAGAGGTCTTTTAGGGACCAACGCCGCACATGAAGAGACCCAGGGAGCCGTACATGTTCCCCCACGATACCCTGAAGACAAGCGTAAAGAGGCGAGCACTACGTCAGTTTAATAAGAACATCTCACACAGGTTGTGTGAACGTCACCCTCCCTCAGGAGACCCCCCCCCCCCCCCCCCCCCCGCCAGCCGCCCATAAACAACAGCAGGAGGGCCTCTCCCTCCATCATGCACCCTCTCCCCTCCGCGCCATCAAACTTTGGGGGCAATTTTACAGAAAAATTACTCGGAGTGGCCCGGATTCAATTCAGCGGGTTCATATCTTTCCCTCCTATTAAGCTTCAAAATGTAGCACTCTCCGTAGGAGCAGAGGTATGGATGCAACCGGGAGCCCCGGAGATGAGAGCAAAGGAGAGGGAGAGGGAGGAGAGGAGGAGGAGAGGGGGAGGGTGGACAGGAGAGGGGAAGGGAAAACAGTGGGAGGAAGGCGAAGGAGGAGAGAAGAAGGATTGGGAGGCTGAAGAGAAGAGGTTGAGGCAGGAAGAAGGAGAGGAGGGGAGGGGTGGGAAAAGAAGGAGAGGAGAGGGGGAGGGAGGGAGGGATGGAGGGAGGAATGGAGGAAGAGAAGTAGAGATGGGAGGACAAGGAGGACAAGGAGCTTGGAGGAATTCACACATCATATTACGGCTAATCGCAATCCGCAGAGCATCAGCGATATTTTCATCATTTCTGTCAAATTCAGCTGACCTGTCTCGGCGTGGCGACTAACAATCTGGGCCATTTATTGGCATATTGGCACAGGGTGATAAGGCTAAAAAACAACAGCAGCTAGCAGCTGGGCCAGGGAGATGGCCTGATAACATTGATATGTGCTCCCACACAAAACACCTTCAGCCATTATCTGCTCTCTCTATCAAACTCTTATTACAATAAAAGCGTAGTGGGTTTTTCACTTTCTGGAGAGGGCAAAAGAGGAGGGGTGAGGACACAGGGAAGAGGAAGGAAATATAGAAGAAGAAAAAGAAGTAGAAGAGAGAGAAGAAGAAGAGAGAAAAAAAAAATCAGATGTAACGTTTCTGAGAGGGGAAAAAAAACAAGAGGGGAAAATACATAATTTATCACTGCATTATCTGGACATCCAGGCAGCCTAATCAAGAAGCTCTGAGTGACTATTTTTGCCTTATCATCCAAAGTGCTGGAAACGGAGAAGGAATTATCAGCCAACTGCAGATTGCTGGGTTGGAATTTTAATGGTAATAATCTGGTTTCTGATGGTATATCTCCTCTCCTTATCTATCCCATTATCAGGCTTTATCTCACCAGTCATCGGAGCAAATTAATGGTGCTCTTTCAGCATCGCCTTTTTATCTGCGCTCAGAGAGCACCCAAGGGGAAAGAATAAGCAAAATATTAAAATACTGCATAAATCACAATTTTAGATAACAGTCCAATGTATGCAGTGAGGTGGGGAGGCAGGGGGGGTGGGGGGGGGGGGGGGGGGGACTGCGCCCAACAACCTTTTTGTCCTTTAGCATGACTGTGTGTGCTGACTTTCTGTGCCTGGCCTCTCTGGCCCCTTCCTGTGCTATCCAGGACTAGGGAAAGATCCAGGCTACCCCTGACCTTTCTGATTTTTCTAACTGGGGCTTTATTTTAATGCTGAACACACACACACGCTCCACATTAACACAATCTTACACATGACATACTAATTCAGATAAGCTCGGGTCACTGCAAGCGAATACTGGTATCAATGCCTCTCTCTTTCTCTCTCTCTTCAAGCTTTGCTTGACAACAAAATGTTGAGGCTACCCCTGGATTGGTCCATATATAAATGTGTCGTCATTGAGTGGGCGCGCAATTATTTTCTACATGGGTTGATTAAACTTGCAACGCTCCGAGATTTTTTGACATACAGTAGCTCCTTTAAATGTCTTATTGTAGCACGACGACAAAATGACTAAACTTGGTCCATAACATTGTTGTTTCAAACCAGGTTCGCAAAATATTTCTAACCTATAACCATAAAAACGAATATGTTTAGGTGTTTGAAATCCTTCGATTAAATGGACTTTGTATTTAACTAAACCGGTTAATCCCAAAAGAGATCACAAAAAACCTGTTGAAAATCAATATAAAAAAATTGACACAATTCAAATAATAATGATGATTTGCTCAGAGATAAACAGAAACAAATGATTTATAATTGACTCCATCTCCAAGGATTAAAGATCAATCCAGCAACACACAAGCACACACAAGCAAACACACTCGCACACAGATACAAGCAAGCAAGCAAACAGACACACTCCTTCATGGATATTTTCGAGCTTTAGTGCTCAGAAACTGTCATTAATGTCATTAATCAACAATTACTGAAACAAACCACAAAAAGCAGCAAATGTTTTTGTGTGTCTAGCAAAAATAACTTTAGCCACATGGTACTGAGGGCAGGATATCAGCCTAATTACATCTACTAACACTCACATGGTCACTCATTCCAGCTCTTCAGATAAACCCGTAACTGACCAAACACACAGGTTTCTGCTGCAATATGACAACACAGAGATTCTGTCCCCTTACTGTATGCTGTGTGTGTGTGGATATACTGTATGTTTCTTATTTTTCCAACAGGCCTTTACTATAACTACAGAAAAATCAACAGGATTGGATTTTTGGAGATGTGTATGAAAGACAGGTGTACTTACACTAGCTATAGTCAATTAAATTGTGATTACATTAATTGCATCTTAATTTAAAAGCACCTTTCATATTTAGACAAATAACCATTGCAATAACACATATAAAGTATGAATAAACACAGCAACAAAGTACCATGAACAACATTATCCTGAAAATACAATGCATAACAGAATATTTGATACTTTGAAGTTTGCACAAATCACACAAACGTTTAATTGCCATATTGCAACATTCTTAAAATGTAGTATATGGATTTATTAAGTCACTTTATACTAAGTGTCCCAAACTTTTACTATAATACTGTGTGCATGTTTCTGTGTGTATGGAAAAGGGAGAGGCAATGAGTGTGTGTGTGTACGTACGTACGTACGTGCGTTTGTGTGTGTGTGTGTGTGTGTGTGTGTGTGTGTGTGTGTGTGTGTGTGTGTGTGTGTGTGTGTGTGTGTGTGTGTGTGTGTGTGTGTGTGTGTGTGTGTGTGTGTGAAAGAATGAGAGAATGAGACAGAGAGAGACTGAGTAAGTGTGTGTCAATGTATGCACGTGCGTGTGTGAGAGTGTGTGTGCGTGTGCGTGTGTGTGTATGTAAGAGAGATGATGTGCATTTTACTTTGATTGTGTTCAAGTGTGTTCAGCAATTCAGAATACCATAACACTGATATTATCATATTTTGATTTTTGCATCAACAATTACCCATCATTTCCCATGGAAGTCCATGATGTTTTGGCACAATTGAATAATTCTGTCAAAATCTCATTCAATTCCTCTAACTGACATTCAGGAACATGATGGCTACATTCTTCAATTGTATGACAAAATGTTACAATATTTTGTTAATGTAAACCTCCACTATGACAATATTATGACAACCTCAAACCCATTAATGAGCTCTGCTTCCTCTACAACAGCCACCTCCACCTTTACCAACAGGAAAGCTTTTGTATCTTTTTTCTTATAAAAGTTGACAACAACAACTTTTGGCTAAACGTCATGTAATCCTCACAAATGGATTACAAAACATTATTTCACTGCCAAAAAGTCGAAACCATGTACAAAGATATGTAACTAATTACAATAACAAGAATACCCTCACCTATGGGCACCACGTGAAAAATCTAGTGATTTGGCAATAGTCCTCTTCTCAAGTATCCTAATAGTAACATAGTAACTTACCCAATTCCACGAACTGAAACTGCCTTTGAGCGATAATAATTTACAAAAAGAACACAGCAAAAAAAAAATGAAATAAAAAAAAACTTACGTTTAATTTGCCGTGGGTTGCTCTGCTTCCTTCGGGACATGCCTCTTCTCTGCGCCGGTCAGATGATCCAGGTGAAGCGCTGATAGATCGAGAGGTTTTGGTTCATCCAAGCGCCGGTCCGGTTAACTGATGGAATTGAGAAAGAAAAAGGGCGACGAAATTCTGGACTTTGATTCTGATTCTGTCTTTTCTTTTACACAGTCTGTTTCTCCGTATCTTAATCTTTCTCTGTTTCTCTTGTTGGCTCTCTCTCTCACCGTGTCCCCCCTCTCTCTGTCACTCTTTCTCAGTGGTGTGATGATGAGGCTGCGCTACGATCCGCACCGAACTGACTGAGGAGCTGAAAAAGGCGTTTGTGCGCTTTTGTTTGAAGATAAGGTTTGTGCCTCCCCGGGTACCGTAGAAAACACCGTCTGAACTTGACTTGGCACGTGCTTCCAAAATATTTATCAATAGAATATTAATCCGAAGTTTTAGATTTTTGTTGTTGTTAAATACATTATTAAAGAACTGTTTTCTTTATAATGCAAACAAATGTAGACCGCAACCCACACCAGGGAACTTTCATGTATCATGTTTCATCATAAGACCAAAAGATAAGGTCAGGATACCAGTGTGCTATTGATCACTGAAAGATATAAGCTGCGTTGACCTAGAACCAGGTAAGAAGTGGCAGATTTCTTTCCTCATGAGCAACATTGTTTTCCACTGAGTTGGCCTACAGTATCAACAACGTACAATAACTATGTCTTCAGTTATGCTATGAAGTTGACTTCATTGTTACCACAAACAGACATTTTTCTCAGCCTAACCATAGTAAGTGTAAACCAAATGGTTTTATTTTATTTCATCATATACTTGTATGCCTGTATAGGTGGACACTAGTATACCATAAGTAGCACACACCGGTTATGCACAAACCAATTTACATCATTTTATCCTGTCCAATCAGAGCGTGACTTTCACCAATAAGGTATGTAGTGTTTTTGTCGGCCATTTTGTTTATGCATCTGTTTTCATGATGGCTGTCAGAATTTAATGATTCCTGTAATGCTTGGTCATGAAAATGACTTTTGGGAATAATTTTTAGATGCATAAACAGGACGAGTGTTTTTAGTCTCTTATTTTTTTGTTTACCAGTTCAACTGCCAAGTTAGACAAGCAAGTTATTATCTAACCTGATTCCAGAACACTGGACTGGAATATATAGAACATGTAATAAAGTTAGTTACAAGCAAACTGCTTCAACTCGATTGCCCCCTATCTCTTTTTCACTTTTATCTGTTGAATGAAGCTTTCCAACGCTATCTTTTAGAAATCCTTCAACTACAGTCATGAGCTGAAATACAAATGATGAGCAACTTGTCAGAATCACATGATGTTGGTTTAGCTGGTACAGACTATCACGCAATGTAATAATATAGCATTTCACACGCACAAAAAAACACCCCAAAAAGATTAAATATGATTTTGAGAAATGAGAAATACTTTTCTTTCACTGTCCACACGACAGCAAAATCAATATGGTAAGAGCAACCAACGTGTATGGTGAAAGAGTCAAATTGCCAACTGAAGATTAATTTAATGCCACTTCTAAATCCCTGTGGGCCGTCAATGTGGTCTCTGCTGTCTCTGAGCCTCCTTGGCTTGTGTGAAGCTGGCTTTGACTGACGGCTTCAAATCTGGGAGAGCAACACAGAGTCTTCAGTGCCTGGACCAGATGGCTGTGATAATTAACATGATACTGTTTCCTTCGCAGGGGGAATCATTGACCCAATGTTCATGATATTAATAGGTAACGGTACATATATGGGGCGCATGGAGGATGCTGTGCTTCAGTAATCACATTAAGAACGAAAGGTTGATTCGATGTGACTCGAAATCATTTGATTACAGCTGTCAAGTCACATTAAGGTGGCATGGATCTCTAACAGGTGACTGGAGATGAGGGTTGGGAGGGATCACGCTCCTTTTCATTATTGAAGAATTGTTTTTTTGATACCACTTTTGTTTGTTTAATTCTCATTGGTATGCTTGTATGGTGGCCTGTCTGAATACATGGCGCAATTACAATGCACCTTCTCAGCATGATTGTCTATTTTCCATCTTAAGAATTATTTTGTTCTTCATAGTATTAAGGACATGTCAACATATGTGTGACACCTTTGAGCACCAGTTTAAACCAGGTCTGTAGTGGATACAAGACTGGTCGTAGAGTCATGGATGGTATACCTGTATGGAATCAAATCACACCTACATATTTGTAAAAATTAAAGAGAACCTATTGGTTCACCAATAAATAGTAGGTAGTAATACTAAGTAATAATAGTAAGTCAAAAGGTAATAGGATTCCTAGATAGCAGTATCGTCATTTTTAGATCAGCTGGTCATGTGGGGGGCGTGGCTGTGGTGATGTCACTCTCAGACTGACACTGATTGGCCACTCCCCCATCACGCATCAGGATTGACGTATGATATCGGAATAGTTTTGTTTCAAACCCCTGAAATCAGTTCACAAACGACTCCCAGCAAACGTTTGTCCTACCTCAAAATAAGAATGCCATTTTTTATATATTATAAATGTATAGCTTTAATAAAAGTCCTTTTCCTCTCCTTGGAGGAAGGTGTAGGTTTTGGATGTGGCAGATCGGCCCTCACCCCCCCTGGGCAGAAGCTCCAGCAGCAGCAAACAGATGTCTGAGAGAGTGCCCACTCTGCTCGCCCCCCTGCCAATATCATCCCAGCCCCCCAGGACCCTCAGCCAGGCTGCTCGGTACATCCAGGGACACACACACACACACACACACACATACACAATACAAACACATGGAGTTGCATGTACTCGCAATACAAATACATATACTTGCATTCACATATACATACACATACATGCATGCACAAATACACACACACACACTCCCCAAATACACACGTTTCATGTTTGTCCACTTACAAGCTCTTATGATTTCAGTTTAGCTTTGGAAAAAAACATAACATTGCTCGAGAGAGAAAAAACAACAGCAGGAAAAGAAGAGAGGGAGCAAGTATCTAAATAGCAGCCAACTGCAGAGCATTTTAAGATTAGACCCACAGTTGTGTTTTGGGGAAGTGATGAAAGCACTAAGAGAGAAAGAGGGATGAACACATCATGCCCCTCCCTGTGGGAGTGTATAAATCTGTAAATAAAGGAGCGGAGGAAGAGAGGGAGGAAGAGGAGAAGGAGGAGAGCAACACA
The DNA here is from genome assembly GCA_030340665.1 of Neosalanx taihuensis. Lineage (NCBI taxonomy): Eukaryota > Metazoa > Chordata > Actinopteri > Osmeriformes > Salangidae > Neosalanx > Neosalanx taihuensis. The sequence goes on from CM059294.1 coordinate 13,099,284, forward strand.
GACCAGCGGTGTCCCTTAGTATATTCTTCCTGGTAATCTGGGGGTCTTTTCTTCCAGACAGACAGGGGGAGATTGGCTGCCTGGAGGGATTATGGTCCTGTCTTCAGTCTAGGACCAGGACAGGGTCTCACAGATATTCTTTCAATACTGATACAGGGGGACTGAAGGACAACAGAGTGTAAAAATGAAATTGAGATAACACAGGATTACTGAAATGTAATCTAAAGTGTAACTCATCTCTGATTATCTCTAATCAATTTGAACTTCATATTTTTATTAAATGTAGTGTATGCGTTTACCCCAACAAATACATTATTTGCCTTCAGATTAAATGCAACAGTATGTAACTGACCTGACATTTTTCAGTGTAATATAATGCAATTGATTTGTAAATCTTTAATCATTCATGTAATCTTTACATGAATATTGACACAAACACTTTCTAAAAAAATGTTTAAAAATATGGACAGAAACATGAAGATTAGTCCGTTATCAGTCCATGTCTATTTTTAAATGCACTTTTACACATTATTAAAATAGCAAATAACATTTTTCAAACTGATCTTGTATAATTTCTGTCTTTGCCCAGTGTGACATTTTAAATTGAAAATGGTCCTCTGTGCTTCAAAACATCAATGTTTTACTCGTTTTTAAATATATTACAGTTTTTATGACAGTTTATATTGCAAAATTGCTTGAAATCCAGAAAAAGAAATCTCTAGGACTTAACATAGTTATGATTTCATAGTATTAGTACTTCTCTGTAGATTTGATGTCCATTTTAATTTCTGTATATGCATTGGCTTCTGTTACAGTTTGTCTGGCTTTAAAACTCACTATAATAACACAGTCTAATGGTTTTATTTTGTGAGTGTGTCTGCTGGTTCATTACATATACAGAGGCACCAATGCACAGCCAAAAAAAGGAAAAGGCATCAATATATTCACAGAGAGGCAGGTTGTAGACAGCTTAGAAAATAAATCTACATCTGCCAGGCACCATGCAAATAGCACAGCCCCATCCTTAATGGTGAAACCATCGATGAAAACAGATAAAAATATTAAATATTCAGTCATTCCTTTCACCCCATATCAAAAGCGTCCAGATGTGGGGAGCTGAAGTTGTTATCAGAGAGTCCAACGACAGGCATTGAAAGAAATTCCTCTGAATTTCCAACCATATAAAAGTATTTTACAGGATGCAAATGAATGGTAATTTTGACTATGGGGGGAAAACATGCCAATAAACCCTATCATTCTGTGACTAAAAGTCCACAAACAGGAGGCACTTTCAATTTGATTTGCCTGTCTTTTTGTGTTAGATGCCTGCGATTGCCGCGAAATTAATCCATTTAACAATCTGTGGCTTAAATTTTGGGATTTCCAGTTTATTTATTTTTTTAGAATATCAATAAGTTCCAATTGAGGAGAGGATTCTTTTGCAATTCAGGCATGTGCAGGCGATAACGCCAGAGTTGGCATGAAGAGAGGCAAAGATGGATTAATTATGCAGAGAACATGGAAATTCTGCTTATCATCGCTTAGCAAAGGAGCCCAGCTCACATAATCAGAAAACGAGGATGAAAAAAATAACAATGCACTGGCACCTTCCAGCCTAGCATCTTACAAGTTAGATTTTTCCTGTAATTAAAAAGTAACATACAATTATATTCATATCTCACATGCAGACCATAAGTGGGTGTATATATTAAATAATTGCGTTGGGATATAAAGGTTGAGTAAGAGAGAATAAAAAAGTAAAAATCTCGTTTCACTGGGGGATAGCTCCCCTGGGTTGGATTGAACTCAATAGAAATCCAAAACTTAAATTATCTTTGAAAAGCCACAAGACAAAAGCTAAGGAGGGAGAGAGACAGAAGTATGTTTACTTGTAGTTCCAGATGCTTCAGAAAACACACCCTTGTGCATATTCATATTGCAAATTAGAGTCACATTGTCCATAGGCAGCCTCAGCCTCACTAAATCCCCTCTGAGAGTGCATGATACTTTAAGATATACTGCATTTATTTTTAGTTTTTAATTGAACCTATGATTTCACACACTCCCGAAGTGTGTTTATTTCACTGGTCTGTTTACTCAGTTGCTGAGCTGAGAGATTGGGTATTGTTCTGCATTCCTCTGTCTCCAGGAATCTCACAGAGTGAGCATCATCGTTGGGAGGATGGATGGGTATGTGACTAAATAAGATCCCAAACCCAGGCTTTTTTGTACAACATGTATTGTCAGCTGAGTTCAAATATTGATCTTATTGACAGTAACCCGTAATATCCTCAAAACACCTCCGCTATAATTCCCAACCCTTTGACCCCCCCCCCCCCCCACTATTCGTCTGACTTTCATACCCGGGTTTCAATCACATGTAAATACCTTCTATTGAACCAGCAGGCTGAGTTTCAGCCAGGGCAACCTCTGCATTCTAGTGAAGATGGTTTGAAGCTCTCTTCAGAAGAGCTTGTCCTGTGATCAATGTCCGACCCCCCTGGTATCATGGCAGACACATGGGCGGGGGAACCAGGGGTGGAACCCTTCTAGCTGTATGGGTTATTTCCTTGGCTCATCTTCATTGTACCTCTAACTCTGTGATTGGATCATACAGAAGCCTACGGAGAACAGAGTTTAGTATTGCATTTTGGGTCTTATTCTCTGACCTTGATGCCTTCCTTCTGACCCAAGCAGCAAATCCTCCCACTTTCACCCCACATCCTTTCTCCCCCCTGTGCAGCACCTCCACAGTTCACTTGCAGATTCCAGCAGCTTTTCAGGAGAGCCACACCTGTTGCCCAAGCCTTGATTTCTCTTTTTGATCATCCTGAGCCCGTCGACACAAAGGACCAAAAGAAGAGGCCAGAGAAAGAGAAGGAAAGGTAGAGGTAGAAAGAGAGAGAGAGAGACAGAAAAGAAAGATCCTTATCGGCACCCTTTTCCCAACTGGACAATGAGGTTTCTCCAAACCATTCAAATGTATCTGCAGAATGCTTGAGTGATTCATTACAGGAGATTCCGAAGTGTGACAATGGGTCTGAGAAATGAGTGATGCTATCTGTTTCCTGATTTCATTTCCCTGATCCTCCTTATCCCCCTGGCCCTGTGTACCTCAATTAATTAGAAAGCAGGGATTTCTTCTCATCAGCTGATGGGTTTCATGCTTCGCTCTGTCACAAATCTCCCGCCTGTTCCATCTCCTCTCTTGGACGGTCTCACCCCTCCACTCCCCCCCCCCCCCCCCCCCCCGCACCCCCCCAACGCCCTTACTTCTGGTTCAGCTTCCATTTAAACAGGGCGGGGGTGGCGGTGGGGGGGCTTTGACGACTCATAAATATTTATAAACCGATTAAAGAAAGAATAATAAAGTTATAAGACAGTGGTTGGTTACCCTTGGACCTGGTGATGGATGGGTGGTCAAGTAGGGGAAATGTGATCCGGCACTTCTGTGGAGTCTTCCTCTCTTCATTATGGGGACTTATAACAATGTTATAGGGACTTCCCTCCTCATTTCATGGAAGAAAAAGTGATATTGCGAGATTACTAATATTCAACTGTGAGGATTTGCAGATGAAGGGTGACCCACTTACAGACGTTCTCTCTGAATCAGTTAGCGTTAACTCCACATGAGGATACTGTTTAATTTCACGTCTGATATTCAGACCTCAGATCAGAATTTGGTCCTTTATAGGTGCAGGAATGTGAGCAGTCAGACCGTTATGAAACAACCACGGTTGCAAAAAAAAAGATAAAATAGAAAAAGCTTACCAGCAGAAAGTATTTTGGGTGAGTCTGTAAACACGAAGGTTTTTAAAAGTGCGATCAATTATGAATCACAACCAGCCGAGTTAAAACCTCTAATTTCCTTGTTGTCTTTCTGACCGGAGGGGTGCTTGAGGGTGATGAGCCTCCATTAGCTGGTGCATGTGGGTGGTGCTTCCACACCCTCCAACGCTGGGAGGAGACTGACTGGAGGGGAGGACAGGCAGAGCTGTGGGTCTGTGTACACCAAAAGCTGGTTCATCTTGATTCTAAATCTTATTTCTTTTTTTTATGACCATTTTCACAATTTTTTGATAAAGAAACTATCCATTTGTACTGTATCTAAAGCCTTATATCATTGACTGCCTGTTTACAAAAAGTGTCAGAGTTGGAAAAAAAATTGAAATACATTACTTAAGAAGGCATATGACAAACAATAATCACTTTACTTCACAGCGTGTCTGCATGGGAAATAGCTTGGATACCACAAATACTTGAGGCGGAGAGACAGTGTAACGTTACTGAAAACTTATACCCATGATGGGGAACAGCGGAGCACCTGTGAGCATGTCCTTGTATGCCATCTATCCAGAAATGAGCCCGCAGAAGCCACTTAACCTCAGATGGTGTCTGTTCTGGTAACAACCTCATCTGATATCCAAGGCCTGGCTCTGTACAAACCGCACACAGGGACATGACTGGGCAGAAAGAGGAGCCTCTCCATCTGTAAAGATTAGGTTTGGCAACTTTCCTCCTCCTCTCTGGCTGTCAGGACGGCAGGGTGAATTATACCGAGATGCTCTCAGAGATGACAGATGAGATCTGCCTCTGCGGCCTTGACGCGGAGCTGCAGGTGATCGGAGATAAGGAGGGGGCCCCCGTCGGGCCCTCGGGCCTGGCCTCCGTCTCGGTGATGTCACGCCCACAGGTGGCTGCCGCCCCCCCCACCCTTCCCCCCTCCCGCCCTGACACTCCTACCCATGTCCCTTCAACCTAGACAGAAAGAAAAGCAGGCGCTGCGAAGGCCTCTAGGAGAACTTCTATCTCCCTCCATCTGTGTGGTCTCAGGCGTGATGATCTTGGACGGCAGCCATCGCAACCTTCAAGCCATTTAAGAAGAACGGGGGGGAGACAAGGGAAAAAAAGATGAGAAGGAGAAGAGATGTCTGTTGCTCTGCTGTAAAGCGTTTTTTTTTCTTCTTCTTCTTCATACAAGCAAGCTGTTTCTCATGGCTTAGCACATCTTACATATCGCTTATTTTTTTTTTAAGTAAAACACTTTGAGGACTATTTATCTAAGGTGAGATTAACTTCAAATCATGTAGTGATTTCACACAACACCGAACGGTTAACCGTAAAAAAAAGAAAGAAGTTTAATTTACTTGAGTTTATCTTGCAGTGCAGTCCAGCCGTGTGGCTCTCCCTGATCCAGGTGGTCTCGTTCTAACTTCATCTTATCTGTAAGTATGCACCTGTACAGGTCACTCTCCACCACAGAAACAAAGAGAGAAGCACTGCAGTCCTCAAGCAGCCTCACATCCATTACCAGGTAAAGAGTTCAAAGAGAAGAAAACGTCCAGTGACCTTCGTGAGCGCACGTGCCGGAATCTTCTCTGTAGCCTCTGAGTCCTTTCCACCGCTCTGTCACAGACCAGCTCTCCTCCGACAGGCCCTCACCTTCCCCCCCACTTCCACAATCCAGCCCCTGGGAGTGGGGGGGCTCTTGACTGACGTATCGCTCCGAGACAAGGGAGAAGTAAATATAATGTTGGTTGTCAATAATTAGGGATGTTCGTCCGCCATTGTCTTTGCTTTGCGTGTTGTCAAGGCGCCATTTTAGAAGCGTGCTGTGCGTCAGAGATAGTGACTGCCTGCACGGTGTGAGGACTCGTCCCTGCTTTCATGTCAAGAACAGAGGCAGACCGCACATTCGGTCTCAGGTGCCGGACGAGCATTTTTATCCAATGACTTCTTTTAACATACGACCATTTGTAATGAGGTTCGTCCATAATGTTTCGAATTCAATTGCTGTAATTATATGGATTGATCCACAAACAAAGAGTAAAAGGTGGAAGCCTGAAGGGCCACGTTAAAATAAACATTTGATCCACACGTTCCCCTTTTGGTGAATAATTGACTGTAGATCATAAAATATACATTCTTCATACAAAATTCAAACAAAGTTAAATCAGTGTCTGTGTAAATGTACGTGTGTGTAGGTGCTTGTGTGTGTATGTGTGGGTGTGTGTGGTCAGAAAAGAAAAGTAGAGCATTTATGTGTTTGCAACACGACTAGTCTTACTGATGTAAGGGGGGTGCTCGCTAATTAACCCCAGTCTTGATAATGTGCTTAATTACTTCATACACTGATTTAGCTTCTTTCTGGAGGTTAGCTTTGCTCAGATTGAAGAAATAATCTCACATGCCTCAAAGGTGTTTGAGCCAAGAGGGCGATGCAGCCTCAAAACAAGCCAGACGTCTGTGGGTTGACTTTCTGATTACTGCCACGTTGACATCAGCGAAGAGTTTGACTCCTCACCCAGAGAAGAAGGCACTAGGCTGGGGAAACCTTGATTAAATGAAAAAAGGAGGGAGGGGGGCAGGAGGGAATGGTGGAGAGAGAGAGAGAGACAGACAGACAGAGACAGACTGACAGAGATAGAGATAGAGAGAGGGAGAGAGAGAGAGAGAGAGAGAGAGAGAGAGAAAAAAAAATAACTTGGTGTAATTATTCTCAATCGCCAGGTTGGCCAAGTGTCTTATCAGACGACAGACCTCTCATCACCTATCCATTTCTTCTGGCTCATGAAGAGACGATGGCGTTTGATAAAATAAAATAAATAATGAGAAGAAAAAGAAACTGTTGGTGGAATGAGATTCTGAACTGATCCCCTGGTTATGATACCTTGAGACGCTGTGGAAAAGTGTTTCTCATATTTTCATGTTCTTTGAATTTGATTTGAAAGATACAGGGATATGTAATATACCAGTTCAAATCTGAGGGGGTTTTAACTGACGTCAAATGAAAGAATTATAAGTTTAGCTTCAAGACCAAACAGCACAAACACTTGAACAAATTCTTTCCAATCTCAAATGTGTAATTTTGTTTACAGACATACATTTTTTTTCTAAATTGTGTTGTAAGCACATCTAATTCATCAATGTGTGAAGAATTCTATTTTTCTCATCTACTCATAAGCACAGCATAATGACTTTGGATGGTAAACTGATAAGGTACACACACACACTCTCTTTTTCCCATCTATTTGTTTTGGTCAGTGAATGTGTCACCTGCTACTTCCCAGTTAATAACCTTTTTAATTCGAGACTCAAACCTATTTAAGGATGAACCCTTTCACAATTTCTTTAATTTGTGATGTAATTTCCACCCCATAATTACAGTTGCTCTCCTCATATTTATCAGTCATTGTACCTGCAATGAAAATATTAGACCTTGACTCCACTTTTGCAGAATCAAAACAGTATTTAATTTGATGTCTTTGGCTGTCCAACAACATTGTTCGAGGGATGTAATTAGGATATATTTATCATTTTTTTATTTTGGGGATATTGCTAGGACATGTGGGACCTTTATGATAAGACAGGGGAGAAAGGGGGAGGAAGTGTTTGAACACTGTTGCCCAGTATCTCATGGTTATGTGAATGGCTTTCAATAAAATTAATGGTGTTGGGGAGATTGCAGTGTTGTCATGCTAGAGCAGGATGCAGATGGGGTCTGTGTTGCAGCCAGGTAAGGAAACACTCATTTCCTACCAGCTCATGAGCACCAAAAATGACCAAAAATAGGAATATGGAATGCTGGAGTCAGTTCCTATTCCACTCCACCTCTCTCTCTCTCTCTCTCTCTCTCTGCCTCTCTCTTTCTCTCTCTCTCTCTCTGCCTCTCTCTCTCTCTCTCTTTCTCTCTCTCTCTCTCTCTCACTCTCTGCCTCTCTCTTTCTATCTGCCTCTCTGTTTGCCATTCTCTCTCTCTGCCTCTCTCTCTCTGCCACTCTCTCTGCCTCTCCCTGTCTTCTCTCTATCTATCCTTATCTGTATCCTTTTTTTCTCAGTATTGCCCAAAAAAACTGATGTTGACTATGAAGTTGTCATTGTGAGCATGATCATGGTGGTGTGTCTGTGAAGATGTCCAGACTTGTGTCAGGGTGAGAAGACAGCTGGCTCTACGAAACACCAACCATGGCAACAGAAGCAGTCTTCTTCCTATTAAAACATGTTCTGCTGAATAGAATCCCCAAAGCAGTTTATTTCTGTACATTTTTAACCTCCAAAGTGAATAGTTCATCCAAACTCAAATGTTTTATGATTTCCTGTGTGCGAATGTTACTTCCAAACACTTGTCAGAAGGACCAATCAGAAGACGTACAGCCACGTTGGGTGTTTACAGTGTCCTGTCTTGCTCTCTCACTGCACGGAGGCTAGACAGAAACTCCTCCGAGATGGGGAGAGGAGCCCTCGTGGGGGTGGCGGGGGGGCGGGGTGGGAGGCTGGCCGATTTGAGTCTGTGTACAACCTGCTGTATGCTTTGCTGTCAACACTGAAGGTATTTGGAGCAAAGGGAAATTAATTGCGCAGAGGCCCGAGAATTAGTTTTCATGTTGGGTGGGTGCTGCTTTTGAGTGCCAGGACTGGAGAGCACAGCTGTGGGGGAAGGCTGGCCGACCCAGCGCCTTCTGCCTTTCCCATGCCTTGCTGCACAAAGCCAGAACAACAGCCCGGAGGAATACTGGCCACAGAGAGAGAGATAGAAAGAGAGAGAGAAAGAAAGAAAGAGAGAAAGAGGCAGCGGGGGTTCTCAAGCTCACACCCATGCGTTACACTTCCACAAGGCACCCTAGACGAAACTGTTATACTTTGTGTTCAATGTATAGTTTTTAACATTGATTATCGCACAAACATATTCTTTTGATTTCACACTACAGTGGAAAGTAAGATCAGGAAGTCTAGTTATTTGTAGTGCGGACGCACAATATGTCCATCTGAGAGAAGACAGTGGACCCGAACAAACGATAAAAGCTCCACCCAGGTAAGGTGCGAAGTTAATAAGTAAACAAGCTTTTTTTTTTTTTTTACATGCGTTTACAATGGCTGGTGATGAGAAATGAGATCCAGCATGTAGTGACTCCGCCTCCCGCTGGTCTGCTGCAGTGTGCTCTCTCACTGTATCAGACTGCTGAAGCTGGGCCGTCACAGATGAAGGAGATAGGAACCGTGGAGGTAGAACAGCGTCTTCACACCAGCCACAATTACAGAAACCCTCATTACATCGCTCACTCTAACTCAAACACAGATAGAGGCCCCCAAAATTATGCACCGGCTAGAAGGAGAAAGTGGCTCACTTCTGTTTGCTAAATTAATCGCTTCCTAAATGGCTCCAGGCCAGGCAAAGTTAACATTTGCAGTTTCAAAGGTTTTCAGCGTTTGCAATGAGCCATGAAATTACTGCATGCCGTCGAAAATGGCAGCTGATGAAAAGCCCAAGGAGCAGGTCCCACAGGCAGCGAGCGCTTGGAAGGGGAAATCTTCGACACAAAGTCTCATTTCTGATGTGCATCGCGGTGAAATTCGGAAACCAAACTTCAGAACATACCCCATATGCGAGAGAGAGAGACGGGCCGTGACAAGACAGATGAGGAACAGCTGTTTCTGGCCGCACAGCTTGGTCCCGCAACCGTGCAGACGAGGGGTGGTGGGGGGGTACGGGGGGTGGGGTGGGAGCAGGGCGGAGGGCTGAGGGGGGGGGGGGGCGAGGTGGCGTGGAAGAGCCATAATAATGATGTCGAGGTGCTCACCTGGAGCCCAAACGGACCGACCCGAATTAGGTTTGATTAAACCACGAGGGGGGATGCTGCAGATATGAATGTCGTTAACAGCTAAATGATTGAGGCTGGGCGGCCATTTTGGCGGAGTTCCATGCTGTGTTAGAGGCCAGCTCCCAATGTTATCTACCTTTTGTTCTGTGGTAACTGAATGACCGTGTTTTGACATTATTGTGAATTTACAACTCCAGTGGAATTTATGAAATTGCTGCTTTGCATCTATAATATAACACACCACAATATTTTAACACAGCAGAGTACCTTCAACTAAAGGTGATTTTAAATTTATGATATTGAATTTTCGCCAAGAACTATGTCAAGTTTGTTTACTTGTAAACAAAAACCACAAAATATTTCCTCCAGACAAACATTTCATGAAAGCACAAATCCCCAAACTAAAAGCACCAGCCACCATGCCATTTTACCTTTGTACCACCAGATCCCCACTGGGAGAACTGGAATATCATCACACAGAATGCTTCTTATCAGAATGTTAAGATGTACTGTATTTTGTAAATAATTGCTGGTAGTGGAAAAAAAAGAGGCAGAATATTCAATGTGTTCCTGTTTGATTTCCTATTCCTCTGAACTTGGCTGGCGCAGGCCTTCCCCAGGCCTACCTCGGAGATCAGCAGCCCCCACCGAGCTCTCTGCTGCTGGGTCCAAGACTGAAGAAACTCCCCCCAGATCAGTCTGGAGCTGCTGTGGTTAACTTGCTAGCTGGAAACAGGAACCAAGATTCGACTCCCAATCTTTGAGCGGTGATCTCCATGATCTGTGAACATGTCTGAAAATAAAGTAGATGATCTTGAGTTTAATTTGGGAACAGATTAGTCCATACATATTTGGTCTTTCTGAAAAATAAAAACGTCTTGAGTGCATTAGCAAGCCCAAATATTCAAATATTCCAATTCATCCGGCCACTTTTTTTTTTTTTTACCATGGCCATTTGAATTTAATTGTTAAATTAATTTGGAATTATTATTTGGTCTGAAATATGGAATCCCTTTTTGCAAAGATATCACCTATTACTGCTAATAATGATATATATTTTTTGAGTGTGTTTATCTTACTGTTCATGTATTAATGACATTTAAATATGTTCTGCTTCTAACGTAGAACATTAATACTCTATTGTTGGGTCAAAATTGGAGTGAGAGGGAAGTGTTGGATGTTTATAAATGAGAGATTAATTAATTAACGGATGCATTACATCTTAATGTCAATTGTTAACTGTCAGTGTTTTCTCATGAATATGGGGCCCTTGGGGATTTCATCCTCAGCATCCAGCCACCACCTGCAGGCTGACTGCGCCGTGGCTATTTCATGGTGCCACAGATTGATGGCTGACAAACTAATTAATGATATGGAAGAATTAACCGTCTCTTTAGCCTGCGTGCGTGCGTGTGAGGAGAGGACAAAAGGGAAGCCTTCGCGTGTGGTATTCAAGTGCATGAGGCGATGGCTGGAGTGTATCCTTTCAAACGAGCATGTTCCATTCTGTAGTCCTCAGGAATGGAGATTGGGGTTTGTTTAAGTCTGGCCGCGGGTCAAGTTGTATTTCGGTGTTTCAGCCCGTCTGTTTCCTGACAGGATCAGAAAATTGCTGAGGTGGAAACCTGCTGACGGAGCACAGCGCCACACGGTGGCGAGGGCAGGAAGGCCACGGCGCTCCCTGCGCCACACCCGTGGCGTTGTTTAAGACTTTGCCTCTGAACCCGGTGTCTCTGAAGCTGCCATTTCCTCTCCTCGCGCTCCTAATTACCACCGCCTCTCCGCAGTGCTGGTGTACGCTCCATCTGTCCTCCCTCGACGCTGACACGGTGGCTCTAATCACCTCCCGTTACACTCCTCAGATGGGACGGAGCTCGCTTCCGCATCTCACGGCCTCCGCCGTACACCGCCCGCCGCGTGCCAAACCCCTCGCGGGGGAGGTCGGCACACGAGCGCCGTCTACGAGCTGGCGACCGGTCGATATGTTCCGGGGGCAGACGTTGAAACGGCGCCATTTCATGTTGCGGATCTGTCGACGGCGAGCGACAAGACAGACGCCAAATGTTGCCGGTTGTGAAGCGCGAGGCGCACGCTGTGCGCACAGACCGCGGGTCCTCTGTCGAGTGAGCCATCAGTAGTCGACATCAAAACCCCCGAGGAAGGGGGGCGGGGGGGCAGGAGGACTGGGGGGCGAGGGGCAAGAAAAGGGAGGGATGAAGGTGCTTGTTCTGAGAAGACGTGTCCAAGGCCCCATAAGCTACAACACACAGGTTTAAATCACCGTTAGAAGAGAAGATGGCTTTTCCCATATGGACAAATGAATGGTGGTCTACCATCACCAGGGCCCTGGAAGCACATAAGTACATATAACTCATTTACATAAGTAAATCTAAAGCAGTGAGCTGCAAATGCTTCTCCTCTCCAATTAAAAGAGATAGAAGGAGAGCTGGGTGTGAGGGGGGGATGTGGGCTTCAGAGCACGGACCCTCAAAGACACCCCCCCCACCCCCCCACCTCCCAACAAAATGTCACTTTCTCACACAGCATGTCCAAAGCCTGCACTTCTGTCTTTGCGCGCGATCCTGTCATTTTCACCCAAGTTAGACGCACATTTTTTTTTTTATTCTGCACGTTAAAGTGGAGCTGGAGCCCTGAAAGTCCCCCCCCCCCCCTTCTTCCAGACAGAAGCGTTAGAAAGTTCTGGTGTCCGCCGGAAAGCCTCTCATCTTGGCGGAGGAGAGCGTGTGCCGAGGGAGCTCTCCAGCGATGACAGCAGTCGTGAAAGGGCAGATAAGCCCGCGGTGGCTGGGCCTCCGATTGGATGTTCAACTCATTCTGATCCAGCCGTGATTCTAAGCCCCTGTCTGTCTCCCAGTCTTCCCTCTCCAAACGGTTGATCTTCTGCACGTTTTAAAATCGCCTTAGAGATGATCCACAGGAAAACTTTGGTGTTTGGCCTAGACAAACTGCATTGTCATTTCGGTCTCTGTGTTTTTCAACAGAGGCTGTGACTGTGACCAGGCCTTTTCACTATCGTTTTTGTTTTGGGGGTGGGGGGAGGGGGCAGGGAGTTTTTAGGACGCATTCAAACTTTGGGATGAGGAAACTGTGATAGTGTAGGACAGTCTCAGCACCCAGCAGCATGAGGACAAACCTGTTAGAACTACCCAAACGCTAAAGTGAAACTAGAATTAAAAAAAAACAAAAAAACAAACAAGGTTGATTAGAAAGACCAAATGAAGTTACTCAGAGACAGATGACGTTGGCTACTGGATGTGAAAGCCTTAGAAAAACCTGAACATGAGCCGAGGATCCTCTTTTAAAAACCAAGCAGGCTCAGGTGGACTGACAAGGTGGGGCAGAGGGGGCCTCACACATGCAGCTACCACAGGGAGCTACCTGCCATGCTTATTAGAGTGTGTACGGGGCCCCAACACTTCCACTGACACTTCCAACAGCTCTGCGGGGCCCCGTGCCTGACACCAGGTGCCCCGGACCTGAGAGGTGTCGCTTCCACCGCACACCACCGCGCCCGCATCGCGCAGAGAGCCCCAGGTCTGAAATGAGATCCCTGAGGGGGGAAGAGGAACTGAGGGGGTTGGGAAAGAAAAGGGGGGGGGGGGAGGGTTGAGAGGGGGGGGGTGTTCATTATCTTAGCCTCTAATGAACAATTGTATAATTTATATCGAAATACGCCTCGAGGCCTGCTCAGTCTTACCCCATATCTCCTCTAAATACTGTCATGATACAGAGCCTGGTAAGAGAAGACAGAGGAGAGGAGAGGAGAGGAGGGAGGGAGGGAGGGAGGGAGGGAGGGAGGGAGGGAGGGAGGGAGGGAGTGGGAGTGGTAGTGGGGGGGGTTAGGAGCTGTCAAGAGGAGTGCTATGGTCAGGAGTGTCGAGGAGGGAAGTCTTAGTGTTCTTTTATCTTCCATTTCCTGCTCTGTTCCTGCCTACATTAATAATCTCTAAGTACAGACAATCGCATACAGGCCGCTTGGAGATAAAACACGGATGACAAAATATCAACTTCCTCCCTGACAAAACTCAAAGCCTCGTTATTAGAATATCAGCCCAGACAGTAATTAATTTTAACTTTAATTACTTGCACTGCTCGTGCTGATTAGATCACAGGTTGGGAGATGGGTTATTAAAACAACTGGGACATGTTCAATAGAAAGAAAGAAAAAAAATAATATGTTAATTCTTCCCACCCCGTCTCTTAACCTGCTTGTTGAGTGATGCAATTACATTTCGGAGTAGCTGACGGAGGTGATAAGTTGCAGATGGAGAAGACGCCCGGATCACGACGGAAGGAAGCGGGAAGTCAAAGCTGAAAGGCACGCCACAGATACGGAGGGGGGGGGTTGACGTTGATGATATCGTCAGCTCGTCGGGATGCGTTCTTTCCCATCCAGGATGCCTCCCTGTCATGGTCTGAACTGACGGAGGGAGAATCACGCTGACCATCGAGAAAACGGCAGCGCGCTCCCACCGGATTTTCGAACTTCCATTTCCTGCCTATGTACCTTCCCATAAAACTACTTCAGAAGACTCAGCCCACTTCATTTTTTTAAACAATGTTTTTTACGGTTTTACAGCACATAACCTCAAAATGAATATTTATTATAACCTCTACAGTAAAACCAGTAAGCTTTGCAAACACGGAGGGTTTAACAAAGACATTAATTATGCCTACTTTGGTAGTTGTAAACCTAACCTCTACAGTAAACCCAGAAAGCTTTAGGGTAATGCACTTCAGGGTCTGACAAAACACATTTAGAATGCTGTTGATGGCAGCAATATTGTTAGCATAATAACAACATAGTCATCAGCCAGACAATGTCCCTTTATGTCCTAATCAAGTTAAGGACGTCAAATCTTCAACCTGTTCAAATGCTTTCGATTCGTTGCGGCTCCCTCCATTACTGAAGCTAAACCCTGCAGTAAACATCGTGTCGAGGACGACGTAACCCAAGCCGGCCATGTTTTTCAGGCCCTTAAAAACAAAATGGGATCAGTAAAGAGCCTAAATCCGGAAACGTATATCCCTATATAAGTAAACATCACATGGCTTTAGCGAGGAGACTTCTGACAGTCACACCAAAGAGTGCGCATGGCATCAGAGTATTAACGCATTCAGCACTCATCTTACAAACACATGATTTATGTGTACAGTAGATCTGTGAATGACTAGCCTTGCTTGTTTTTGTGTGTGTGTGTGTGTGTGTGTGTGTGTGTTTTTTTTTCTCGCTCTCTCGCAGTAAATATGGTCTGTATTCATCCATGTGGCTTAAATCTTGCTTGGTGACACATCCGTGGTTTAACAGAGGCACTCATATCAGTTGATGCAATGCACACTTTTCTTCATCAATCAAATACCATCACACATGCTTTCATACTTCCTATCCCATATGCAAATAATCTGCCAGAGTGGTGTGATATTATGGGAACCAAGACAGGGTATTTGCTGTGGGATTACGAAATGAAAAATGCATTGCCGATATGCCATTTCAAATTAAACGCACGGCTTTTCCCTGCTATCTTCTTCAGATAGTCTAATTAATTTACTTCAACTATAAATAAATATTTAGTTCCTGGCCCTGTGCCGGCCTCAGCTCATATGCTGTTGTGTTATGGGGAGACTTTGTTATCTTGTGGTGAGACGGGGTACAAGCAAACTGGCTAATCTGAAAATCCCTGCCTCTCAATAAACAGTGACAGAAAAGAAGGGGACGAATGAGATAAGTGTGTAGCAATGAAAGAGTAGCCATCAGCAGAGCAGAGTTCAAGTTCAAGAACGGAGATTAAGAAAGAACGATGTTATCTGGAGGATTGAAGAAAGAGTTTTTTAGGAAAACACAACGGTCCGATCGCTCCATCAATGCGACCCCGCCTAGAACCTCTCGCCATCTTAGATCATATGCCTTTTCCTACTGCTCAAACTGTGTGTGTGTGTGTGTAGCAGTGTAGGGGAGAGTGTACATCCATAAAAAAGGCTACAGGTTCAATTCCTGAAAAGACTCTCTATATAGAGTCTCTATATATTCAAATGCATTGTATTAGCTGATGGTATGCAGTAATATCTCTCCTGGTCAGAATGACTTAGAAGTCCAAGATTTCCTTTTATTTCAAAACGAGGTATGTGTAGAAAGGTTGGGGGAGCCAGCAAAACTCCCGCGTTCCAGATAAATGTTCTGATCCAAAATACTCGGCTGAACTTTCTCAGGTTCCAGAACACTAAGTCGGTGTAAAGTATCTCCACTGTGAGCTAAGCAGAAGTTCCTTTTCATCAGAATCTGTGTTTCGTTACTTTGCTGCACCACCACTCCCCACCCAGCCTCATCTCCATCGCCCACCAGATTATTCTCCAAAGCTGCAGAAGCCTTGTTCAAAGCCTCCCGATCCCGGTCCCTGCTGGGCCGAGCCACCGCCAAACAGAGCCGAGCCCAGATCCTCAGACAAAGGCTGGCCCCGCTGCTCAGGCTCTCTGGACGGGCCCCATATTCGGGCTCTGCGAACGCCGTTTCTCTGCTCATTTGCGGGGCCCTTTTAGCCGCTGGTGAGTTAGCGATTAGCCGTGTTTGGGTTCCGTGGCAGCTCACTATTTGTAAATGTCGCAGAGGACAGCGGACCCCCTCGGAGAACCAGGGAGAACGGCCCGCTAATACACCGACCCCACATGTACCACGGAGGAACCCTGGTAGCCAGCCCAACCCTGGGTACTTCCACAAGCTCAGAAGCTCTGCTGTCTCCCTGAGCGATGGCAGTGATGGCAGAGAGAGAAAGGGAGCAAGGAAGAGGAGGAGATTAAAAAAAGAAGAAGGTGGAGGTATAGAGAGCCTTCCGCTGTAGACAGACAGAAGGGGATAGAGAGCGGTGGCAGAGCTGGAGAGAGGAAGAGACAGGGTGAGAAGAAGAGAGGAAGAAACAAAGTGAGAGTAAGAGAGGGAGACACACACAGACGGTCAGACAGCTGAGAGAGCAGGGGAGAGCGCAGCATGCCAGCCCAGACCAGGGCAGAGCTGACAGAGAGAGAGAGGTTTAGGAGAGACTGAGTAGAGTGTCCACCCTCCTGGGGTTGGGTGAAGGGGGGTGAGGTTGGGGTTGGGGGGGGTTGAGGCAAGTGGGTGGGAGAGGCAACAACAAAAAGTCAGTCTATCCCTTCCCAGGCAGTTTCCCATGAGTTTCTAACTAACACCCACAGCAGGTGAATCTGCCTGCCATAACTTACACATAGACATCTGTCTGTTTGTCTCCCACACTCTGCATTTATACAGCCAAGTCTAATCTAAACTCTACTGTACAAATCCAAAGTTCTTTGTGTAAACATTTCACCACATCAATGAGGTTTGTGTATAATCTAACAAAACTGAGCAAAGCTCTAGATCCACTCATTAGGCTGTTCTGAGAGAAGAGAGCTCCAGGGATTCTTCCTAGAGACTCAGCTGAATACGTCCTCTCAGGCAGCTATAGTGGAATGTCTCCTCCGCGCCGCTCTCTGTTTAAACAAAGACCGAGATAAGATTATAAAAGAATCTTTAAGGTGAGCCAGCTGCCCTTTTCCTTGATGTGGAGGACAGGCAGGCAGACAGAGGGGGTGGCTGGAAGGAAGACAGACAGGCAGGTAGGAAAGCAGGCAGACAGGCAGACAGAGAGACAGGCAGGCAGACAGAGAGATAGGCAAGCAGGCTGCAGTTGACAGGTACAGTCTACTGTCTTAGAAGCAGGCTGACATTGAAAAAAGAGGACCAACCTCCAACAAAGTCTAGTTTAACATCGGAATAAGAATTCCGGTGGTAAATCGCTCCAGATGAATACATTCATCCTCACATCCCCTCTCAGCTTAGTCCCCTGAGATAAAGCCTGAACCAGAGACACCCCAGAGACTTAGGGAGAGAGGGGGGAGAGGGAGGGAGGGAGCCAGAGAGAGAGAGCCGGAGAGAGAGAGGGAGAGAGAGAGAATGTGGGAGGAAAGGGATGGGAGGTGGTGGGAGGGGTAGAGGGGGGAGAAAGAGGGAATGGGAGGTGGGGTTGCGAATGTTGAGGATGGTGGGTTGGTGAGAAGAAGAGGAGGAGCAGAGAGGGAGGGGAAAAGAAGCGATAAAGAGAAAGAGCGAGAAGTACAGAGTGGAGGAAAGAGAGATAGGGAGAGAGTGAGAGACATGAAGATGACTTTATTTTGGTATCACACCTCACCGTAGTACCACAGTAGCTCTTTGAATCGTTCGCAATAGCAAATAAGGCTCCTACCAATGTCTGATCACAGCAAATATAAATCACCAGTCCGTTTAAGTCGATACATTTACCATTCATAACTTATACGTGTATTACTTTAGACAAACAAATAATTTACATGTCAAATCAATTATTTACAGTTTATTTCAATGATTACTAAATGTTTGGATTTGCTAAATTATTCCACATCCCTTTTCCCCTCTGTAAGCAAGCAAATGCATTCTTGCCATGTAATTGCACACAGAACTGACAGTGAAGAAAATCTGTCAACTGCCAGAAAGCATTAAGACAGCGGCGCATGCATATGAAATGTATTTTGTCATGTGCGTGATTACATTACATCAAAAGAATGTTTAACATTTGTCACATCATATTGCAATTAATGCAAAACATATTTGCAAGAACAACACTTTTTCAATGAAAATCATTATTCTCGCACCGACACCGAGCACATACTCCGGCAGCAGGGTATCCTGTACTTTGAGAAGCGAAGAAAATAATAATTAGCGGTGACAAACCGATAGTGCTAATGAAGCATGCAACCTGCCTGGGTACTTTAGTTGACCCACCGTCTTCCCCCGACCGTCTTCGGAAAAAAAAGAGACAGATTTGTAATTATACTTCGCAATGCACCATGAAATTGTTATTGTGGAATACCTTTTTGAAAATGTTATCAAACACTTACTTTAATTCCCCCCCTCCCCCCCTCCCCCCTCCCCCCCCCCCTCCCTCCATATACAGTACAGTTTAGCAAGTGTACAGGGGGGTGGATGGGGCTCAGTTATAGAGGCAGCCTGTCATTCGGGCCACAGCATGCAGATGAGCTCAGTCCTCCCTCTTTCCCCCCCCCCTCCCCCCCGCACCCCACACACACACTCATAAGCACACACATGCACACAAACACACACAACATACCCCCCACCCCACATCTCTCTCTCTGTTCTGAGGGTTGCTGTGGCAAATAAAATAATACTCTGATAAAACTGAAATATTTTATGACAGGGTGATAATCACTGCTAGCATACGGCCCACTGATACGGCTCCGTTGCAGTTGGAGGAAGAGAAGAAATAAGCCCCCTTTTTTTACAGGCTTAAAAAAAATGAATCTCGGTTGAATCACATACCAAAAAAAATGAAAAAAACTCAAAGACAGTTCCAAGATGAGCCAACTCCACGAGAAAATGACCTCCTCGTTTTGGTGATAAAGTTCTAGCCAAAATATGATATCAGCAGTGCGACGTGACTCATTAGAATGTGTGTACGGTGTGGCGGCTGCTCTCACTATCTGCCTGTGCCTGGCCTGCCGGCTGATAACAGGCAAATGCAAATGGCCTGATAAGAACTGAATGCAAATATTTATGATATGATATTCCCTGGGAATCATGTGTGGATAAAACAAAGTGTATTATTCCCCTCGTATTCCTTTCAGGTTTGCCAAAATGGCGTTTTTTTTCTTCCCTCCTGTTCGGAATTAGCATTTCTTCAAAATTGATTGGGCCTGCGTATTATGTTAAGCTATTTGTTTGCTGAGGATGGTAATTAGTTACTGTAATTACAGCGATGACAGTTGCTAAATTGTTTTTAAAGCATTACAGTGAGTCTGTGCCAGAAGATTGCTGTACTTATTTTAGGATTTAAGCATTTGCTGGAAACACTCCCACTCCAAGGCCAGAGTGGGATATTTTTTGAACTACAAAGAAGCCATTTTCTAAGCAAATACATTTTTGAAAATGTCTTGTTAATTTGCACTAATTGCTGGGGTTGACTGTGTTTCGCCGTTTCTCTCTCGATCAGGGGCGTGTTAGTGATAGGATGTCTTGAGGGATCAAAATGGGCTTGAAATAGTTTAAATACACGTTCGTTACTGCCGCTTTGTGTGCTTGTTTTAAGAAAGACTTCTAATGTTTTCTGTCACTGAGAAACAAATTGCTGTTGAAGGCGTATTTGTAATTATGGTTGCCTGTGTGGCCCAAGAGTCTTTCAAGTTTGGCAAACATTAATTAGCATGGACACAGACGGTTGGGTGTTCTAGAAGGTGTTTCATGTTGTACGTTAACACAAAATGTCACAATCCCATGAGTCAGGTTGGCGAGAGCTGCTTACAGTCAATGCATGTGCAACTTAGCAGTCGGGAACGACTGAAATGCTTATTTCTTCCTCCCAGAAACAATCTGTCTTGTGGTTCTTCAGAGGATGAATGGACACGTTCATGCAGCGGAACAGGATGTGGTTCTGACAGAAGTGAGGAGCCTGCATGCCTCGCCCCTCTCCTCCACACACTCCCAGAGGTTTTATCTGCTCCACAAAAACAGGATCTCACACTGATATGTCACAGTGTATCTACTGTATGGGGGAGTTGTACTGTTACAGTAGCTTTTGTACAGGAGTTTTGGATTGTATTACATACTGTTGTGTGATGAAGAGATTCTGGGTAATGTTGTGTGTTGTAAACAAACTTGCCGGCAAAGATCATTTTCCATTTCGCTGGAGGGCAAGATGAGACATGACTGCTGTATTTCACTTCTTTAATCTTTAACAGTCGATAGGCAACACGCCGGCGATCGTAAATAGGTCTAATATTTGCTGTTGAAAATCACCAAAATGGACAGACAGTGGAAGCCATGCTTAATCCATCGCCACACTGTACACACACGAGACATCCCAAGCTGGTATCATATGTTATGGTTCAAATCAAAGTGGAGAGTCTCTTGATACACTCGCGTTGGGATGGAGAACTTGAACATTCACGATCCAGGGATTGGGAACCCAAATGGGAAAAACGCTACAAAACAGCCCAACAGTACAAAAAACAACCTTGTTTACCCGCTGAACGTCAAATCTACAGATTCCACCATTCCACCACTGAGCGTGAGCTGGGTAGAGGTCCTCGTTGGACCCCATGGGCACCCGGCCTTGTTCTATTCCTAGGCATTATGCTACGAGAGCATAATTGGATTTACTATTAACATAATCGGACAGCAAGCGTGTTGACTTCCATATTCCCCTCTGGCCTGCTTGGCTGCTCCACACCCTATAGAATGGGAGAGAGAGAGTTCCTACATTGAGGCCCCTGGAGAGCCACTTTGTCTCCTTTGTACTGCATTGCTCCCATATCGGAACAGCAACAAAATAAAAAATAAAGTATGATTCCTTTAAGATATTCCCAGACAGTCAATCTTTGTATGTCCCTGATGACTGTAGATACAGAGTCAGAGCAGATATGACAACAATGGCCTGATATTAGTGAGTTATTTAATAATTGGAACAGCAAAGTACAGCTGAAAGTACAGTGGAAATGAATACTTTCCACAAAATATTCGAGTTTTAGTGAAGTATTGTAAGTGAATGTTTAGATGCTGTATAGAACGACATATTCATGTATCATTTGTTCAGGTTAAATTGTTTCCCAAGTTCAACAAAAGGGTTAGCCTTGAATATCTGAAAACATATCTGAATAGACCTGAATAACTGAAGCTTACAGCAGCTGTCTGACATCACAACACCGGGGACAATGGTAGCTAAGCGACACCGTGGTCTCGTCAAGACATGACCAATCACTGACTTCAAATACAACACACACTAGAAAAAAAGTTGGAAATGAAACATCTTTGTCTTTTATCCATGACAACAAGCCTATGGGTATATTCACTGTACTGACAGAAGGATCCAGCAGAATTGCTGGACACCACAGACCCTCTCTGAACCATTTCAACACTCTTCTTTGAGGTAAAACAGCTTTTTATTGGAGCAGGAATGTGGCCTTGGTGTGTGGGGCGGATTCCCAAGACACCCGTCTGTTGCATAAACAGCTGCCCCCTCCTCTCAGCTATGCCTGCCCCAGTTAGCCCCACCCCTCCTTCCCTCCATCCCTCCTTCCCCAGTCTGAACACTAGATGCACCCTCTGGTTACTGCTTAATTAACACCTACCGCTGCTATAATAATAGCATTGCTTTCCCCCTTCCTGAAATCCCTTTGAAATTACACAGGATTAAGGAAAGTTGGTTGCTAAATTGATGTGTGCATCTGTAATTTAATTGCATTTGAGGCCATTAATTAATAAGGTGCCTCCTTAATAGTTAATGTATAATTGCTATTAATTAACAGGCGGTCCTGATAAAGAGTCACCAAAATCAAATAAAAACAATTAGCATTCTAAGGTAAGTGTCTTTTAACGCCTGGTTATTATAACTGGTAGTAATGTAGAGCAGTTAGAATGATAAAGAAATGAGAGTAGATTTTAATTTGGATGTGAGGAGAAAGCGGTTGACATCCATAAGGGAATTAGCATGTGTTAATTACAGGCTAAGCTTGTCGGAACATAATAAATAAAGTGGAAGATCCCGCTATCCCCTCAAGTTAAGTTGTGCCTTTTCTCCCAGAATGAACGGAACATATTTCAGATTTTCCTTTTTTTCCGTGTGTGCTTTTTTTTACGATGGCATTTCTCGCCACTCAGATAATATGATTTTATTCTGAACAATGTTGTGGTTAATCACTCCCAGCAATTTGTCTCCCATCTCTTTATTTTTCTGTGTATACCTCTCTCTGCTCTATCTCTCTCTCTCTCCTCCGCTCCTTGAAAGTAACACATGCATTCCTTAGATCAACACGATCGCCCTCAATCCTTCTGTCTCAGAGATTTCCCATCGCTTTGTACTGCTTTACGTCATTGTCATGAGGTAGAAATAAAACCGTTACTGTAATAACTTAGGGCCGGGCAAACAACTATGCCTAATGTCTCAGTGCATGGTGTTCAAACTAACAGCTTTCAAGTTGGAGTTGACCACCTGAAGTCTATTCAAGGGAAAATAACCCCCAAAACAATCCGAGTTCATCAATTCTTGTTCGTGTAAATCAGAGGGTGCTTATTCATCCCATGTTTATTTATGAAGCATATCCAAACTAATTAGGTGGCAGACTGAGGAACCACCTACATCTGGAATGAGAACCTCTAAACAAACCACGCTGGTGTGTGCGGTGCCTGTTACCATGAATACAAATGACAGTGTGACCTCAATTTTCTGCACCGTGTGTGAGAGTGAGAGTGGCGTAAATGTGGCAGCCGAGTGTTATTCCATCCAAAAGAGCTTGTTTGGTCTCAGTTTCGGTCCTATCACAGTGTCAACAATCATGCTGTTTAGTGTGGGATTAATACAGGAATATTTGGTTCCTCCTCGCTGAGAGAGCTGTTAAGAATGTCCTCTTTTTAGGGAAATATGTTTTGCTAATAGAAAAAAAAACACTTAACCTCCTCGCAATTGTTTCAGAAAAAGTAATTGCGGCCTGTGATTGTCCTATCAATCCACCCTCATGTTCCCTGCTGAAGTGAAGCCCAACAAGGCATTAATCATACCAATTACTGTAAATAAGTGCACTGTTGTTTTAATTCAGATGCAAAAAAACAGGGCAAAAAAACCTTCCTCCTTTCAGTCCGCCACTTTGTCTTTCTGTTCCTGTTTTCTTTTCTCTCTCCATTTCCTCTTTTTCTGTCTGCACTCTCTCTCTCTCTCTCTCTCTCTCTCTCTCTCTCTCTCTCTCTCAATCTCAATACCTTTGTCGCTCTTTCATCTTTTCTCTTTCAAACACCCTCTTTCTTTGTGCCTCCTCCGTCCCTCTCTCTCCCTCCATCTCTCTGCAGACTTCATCCTCTCCCCAGGCAGATGAGGAAGTGAGACACATCCTAGGGGATTTCTGGGATACATCCCCCTCCTGCCTGTAGGCGATCCACAGGGAAAACTCCAGCATCTCTGTGACTGTGTATCTCATTAGTTCTCTTATGTAATTTCGTACCACTGGTAATCCTCCAGGACCGGCAACTTGCACACCTCGGAAACACGAGTCGGGAACACCAGCACGCCGCAGAGCCCAGGAACGAGACGCTAATTGCTCCAGAACAAAGATATAAGCTACGTGCCTGTACTGTACGTGCTGGGCTGCCTTCTATGGTGAAGTGTCAGGCAGACTTCACAGCACGCAGGACTAAAGTGTTGTACTGTAACTCTTGTGGAGAGCACTGAGGTTCACGTCTGGGAGAAAACCATCCAAGCCCAGCCGGAGAACAAATGCAGTCCTGCAAAACATGTCAACCAGAGGGTAGGAGGTGGGTTGGAGATGTTACAGGTGTGGGTGTCTGAAGCTGGAGCCTGGAGGAGATGCAGCATCTGTCTCTGGGATGGTGGAGTGGCTCCGAGGTCAACTGGCCTTAAACCACGACCCCACCTTTATCCAGAGGGGTCGCACCGGGCCGACCCCCAGACATACCTGGAGCAGCACTGGGGCTGAGCCTGCCCAAGGGGGTGGGGTGAAGGGGAGAAGGTGTCAATATCTTTCAGCGCAACAGCACGGCCCAATAACAAGGTACAACATAACATCATTTAACCTTTACAACACTCGTATTGATCCACTCCGGTTGTTATCGTGCGGCAATCAGGGCTCGGGGCTCAGCTTAGCCCCCCGCCCTCCCCCCCCCCACCCTGGTCCTGAGCTGCCTGGATCCACTCAGCGATGTCCCTGAGACAAAGACACACAGCCGCACCAACGTTATTATTTTACAAAAACCTGCACCCTGGTCGTGGTCTTTCATTGCTTCTCTGCTCAGTAAAACAGTAGAAGACTCATTCTGTTCCGTGAAATGCTGGGGAGGGAGGGGGGGGTTGAGGGAGAGAGTACAATGAGAGATTGTCATCTCTACCCTTTCTGGAAGAGAACGATTAAGAAGAGCGCATTCCCCCCCACCACCACCTTCCCCCCCTCAGCCTCCCTGTCTCTCGGTGTAATGTGACCATGGTACCACCTCCCTTCTCCCCCCCCCCCCCCCATATCATTAGAAAGTTCATGTGTTAATTATGTGTTTTTGTCTCTGTTATCTCTTCTCATATATAAATGAAAGGATGTTGATGGTGTCAATGTGCCCATTCAGAAACCCCACAAATCTTCATCCTGCCCAAGTCTAAATCCCGTACAGCACAGAGATTAACTATTCCTACATTTTCCGAGGATCTGTTCGATTCATCGACTTTTAATTATTTGACTTTTTGATATTTATACCGTTTATTTGGTTTTCAGTCAGGAGAAGATGTGCGTGTCAAGTACTTGACAGTATGATCAAGTACTGTTTGCCCCCAGGGACCTGTTGTGTTTGTGAGTGTCCCCGCGTGGTCCCTCTGGAGAAGGGACTCTCAAAGAGCTATCTGCCTCTCCTGACGGAGGCAGTTCATCCTGGGTATAACTGGGGAACATGTTTGGAGTTCCCATACCTGGAGATAAAAAAGGTGGAAAGTACGAATGGAACATTTCACCAAAACAGCATTTTTTGGGGGTTGTGCCCTACTCCTGTTGATCACATTTACACAGCAAGCACCTACTCCTGCAACTATACAAAGTATTGGTAAGCATGCGGACTTGTTGCAATAACTTCAGATCGACTCCATTTGATAGGAGAATGACAATCCCAACATTCCGTCTTAATCCCATTGGTGGAGACACACCACCGAATGGCACATGTAGCTACTGATAACAGGGGAGTCCATCTGGTGGAAGGACCACTAATAGAATTTAACGGAAGATCTTGAATTAAAAAATTGGACATACATTCTAATTGAATAGCGTACCTGGTTGAAATTACACCCGGTGGTCCCTTATAAATCACTTGGAGTCAGTTTTTCTAAACCTGCGCTCCCTCTCGCCCACACTGCAACCACAGAGTAAGGCTTTTCAGCCTCTGATAAGTGCTAATAAACTACCTGAATTTCTAAATTAACGGATGACCGGCTGCTGCTGGGAGATATCATTGTGTTTCATGAATATTTTCGATTCTGTGATTAGATCAAAAATGCTGCGAATTCCTAAACAGCCCCGTGGCCGGTCTGCACTGATCATAAACTCCTTCCTTTTTAGAAAGAAATTCTATTCCATGCAAATCTGCTGATATGGAATAATTAAAGAATTTTTTTTTCTTCCTCCCTCTTTCCTCTCCTCAGTATTTCTCGGTGTAACATTTGCATGACTTTAGATCCCGACCCAGTGATGTCGTCGGAGCTGAGGGAAAATGTATGTTTTTGTACGCAACTCCCCCCAAAATTTACCTTGCCGGGCGAGATAATGGCTTATATTGTGATGTTAAAGAGGCTTGTATTTACAGAATGAAACAAAGGCGAGCTGCTTGCCGGTCCTGGAAGGCATTGATTAGACCCCTCCTGTCATTTCCATTCAGTCTGGTATCAGTGGCTTTCCAGCTCATCTGCTTAGGAGGCAGATAGAGATCAAACAGATTCGGCAAGACTCATTGTCATGACGTTTAGCCATATGAAATAGGAAGGACAGAAAAACATGAATAGACAAACTTTGACTTAATAACATATTCATGCCATGTCTGTTACATTCCTGCACCCTGCTCTCTCGCTCCTCCATTCTGTCTGATTCTTTTTCTGTCTTTTACTCTTTCTCTTTTCCTCTCTCACTGCTTTCCCCTCTCTCTATCTGTCTCTCTGTGCCTGTCTCTCTCATGCACGCACACACACACACACACACACGCACACGCACACACACACACGCACGCCTTCTGACGCACGCAACACATCCCCGTAAACACAGCAGGTATGTTAAATAATTAATTCCTGGTCTCCCTGGAGCTTGTGCATCATTTGTGTTATCCCCTCTGCAAATCCCAACGTTTTGTGCAGCACATTCACTTTTTTGTTTGGATTAATTTGGTGTTTTCCTGTCCCAGTCCCCCTGTTGGCATATTCCATGGTTTAGCAGGATGAGCACCCATGAACACAGTATGCAGATCCTCAGATCTAAGTTAGACACCACCACACATCCTTTCCAACACAGCAGTTGGTGGAGTGTGTGTTTCCTGTGTGTGTGTGTGTGTTGGTGTGTACTGCACGTGTTGGTGGGTGTGTCTGGCGTGTTTGTGTGCTTGTGAAGATGTTTGTGTGCGTGTGTGTTTATGTTGTTCATGGTCGAAAGTGTGTGCGTGTGTACATGTGAGCCCTGTGAGTGTGTGTGTGTGTGTGTACATGTGAGCTGTGTGTGTGTGTGCCCGGCAGCTGCACCGGGCCCCTGGGACCAGTCTGTGTAGACTTGGTCCCCTCAACCCGCAGCTCATTAGCGA
Source organism: Neosalanx taihuensis (assembly GCA_030340665.1). Taxonomy (NCBI): domain Eukaryota; kingdom Metazoa; phylum Chordata; class Actinopteri; order Osmeriformes; family Salangidae; genus Neosalanx; species Neosalanx taihuensis. Next base: position 13,126,239 of record CM059294.1, read on the forward strand.
AGAGTGAAAAGAATGCACGCAGATGGCTGTCAACGTTCAAAACGTCGGCAGCGTGAGACATGTCAATAGAGGTTTAAATTCCTTCTGCTCTTCTTATGACATTGCAGTATTAAACCCTTATCTGTGCACCCCCCCTCCCCTGCACCCAACCCCCATCCTTCCCCACCCTCCCCCACCCTCCAAAAAGCTGCAGAAACATGGGGGCTCAGCGACATCCGAAAAAAAAGAAGATTTCTTTTTTTGTAGTTCTAATGAGCCTTCCAACTACGGAACAGGAGTCTGAAATTGTCATTCATCACCGCAAATTACTGCCTGCGACTTGACATGTTTTCACGGGTGCAGCTGATGTGCTCGTCTGTAAACCAAGGGGAGAAGCCTGGGTTTACCTGAAAATATGGCCGCCGCCGCCGCCGCCCACGATGACTCGGAAATCAGTTTGATTGTTTACCTGTCGGGGCTGAGATGAAAGACTGGGCTCATCCTTTTCACTCAGACGTCAGCCGTCACTCTGTCATTGAATTAATACATCTGGTTACAACCCTTCCGAAGACGGTTGGCTTTACTTGTTCTGAAAGAGGCTGCTTGACGAAGTTGTGTCTGGGTGGTGTGGCTGTGTGCTGGTCACACCCTCCCCCCGCTTGTCATATTGTTGACACGTTGACAGAAAACACCACGCGGCCCTTGAATGTCAAAACAACGATTAAACAAACGGAACAACCGATGTGACGACTGTTGTTGAACTTGGTAGAGTTTCCAACTGTTGCAGAGAGACTAGAGCATCTGGCTGTGCGGTCAGAAGGCCGGACCGGAGATGATTTGATTGTGAGTTCCCCCCCCCCCCCCCCCCAATATCAGGAGCTTAGAGGTCGACCTACTTTTCAAAGTCTCTGCTTCCTCATCCTCAGGCCAGGGCTAAAAATAAGCTGGTGGCCGGTGAGAGAGCCCTCTCAGGGGCTGCTCTCACACTTTCAGAGTGCCACTGATAGAGGCCTGTTAGAGTGTTTGGCCCGTACACACACACACAAACACACACACACACACACACATCATTCCTACAGTACCCTACATACACAATCCCATATGCACATTCACACACACATAGCTGGGCTGTGGCCTTGGATCAGCATGTCAGGATGTTGCTGGTGGAACAAGGAAGCACCTAGATCATTCGCACAATGGCAGTCAGGCTATTTTGATGATTTTAATTTGGATCAGTCACTATGAAAGCATGACGTTCTGCGTGGGCAGTGCCGCTTTAGAAATACGCTGTGACGCTTTCAATTACACATGTATGCAAATGTCCCTGGCCTTGATTTGCAAGTCGACATAGAACCTGCTGGAGACCTTCGGTGTGAACATCCTCTGCATGATACCGTACTGCCCTTGCACTTTAGCGAGAAGGTTCAAAGAAAAGCTGTTTTTCTTTTTCACTTTCAATTCATTGACCGTAAATTACATCCATTGATTCTGTGAACACATTGGCCTTGTGTCCAGGCAAAAAGAGGACAACAAATAAATAAAAAACAACATTTGAGGCATATTTGTGTCCTTGTTTCTGTTCGGTCATTGTGTTACGGTTTCTCTTGCTACACGCGTCGCCTCTATAAGATGATTTGGAATTAGCAGCTTTTCACAGGCTCCATATTATGCTGCTTGGTGGGGCTCCGTTCGCTTGCTTCAAAGAAGGGAGACGGTCTGGGTAGAGGCTCACAATGCTGTGGCAGCCTGTGTTTCAGCAAACAGAATAACAAAATCCAGCCGCTTACCAGCCAATGCTAACCAGCTAATTAAAAAGATGAAAGCCGGGGACTTCCTCTTAGCAGTTTGACGCCTGTTCTGGTGAATAGCCACAACACGGGGAGGAAACAAGCTTGTTCAGAGCAGCTTGTCAAGCTGGGTCTTTTGGATCTGCCGCTGGGGAGGGGGGGAGCGGGTATTGATCTGAGCTCGAGGAGACCCAGAGATGGTTGGGGTGTTGGGGAGTCATGGAAGGCAGAGCTGCCCCAGGATGGGAGATGGTCTGTGGGAAGACGAACCGGAATGGCCTCCTTGGAATCCCAGGGTTACCTCAATGTTCTCTCCTCTCCTCCTCTCTTTTCCCCTCTCCTCCTTCTCGCCCCGACCCCTCCCTCAGTGTTCCATCTCTCCTCCCAGAGCATCATGGGAGCGTTGAGCTCAGACGCTGGGATTAGTCAAGGATCCATCTTGAGACTCTGATAATGTTTCCGTTACCCAGACTCCCCTGCTCTCCACGGGCTTCAGCGCCTCCACCGCTTTACCCTGATTAGACTGCAGGCTGGAAGATACTCCCACAAACCAACCTTTATTTGTGGCGTCTTATTGTTTTCTGTTATTGTTGATAATTTTCTCTTTCACGCAAAATTCTGTAAAAAAGTAGGTCAAGAGTAGGCAGAGCCAGATCATGCCTCGCTGTATGCGTCTATGAAAGTCTACAGCTGGCTGCATCTCTGTGATCTGTAGCTGTCTGTGGCTGTCTATGTTAGTCTATATCTGTCTGTGGCTGTCTGTGTTAGTCTGTAGCTGTCTGTGGCTCTCTGTGATAGTCTGTAGTTGTCTGTGGCTGTCTATGATAGTCTGTAGCTGACTGTAGCGGTCTGTGATAGTCTGTAGCTGTCTTTAGCTGTCTGTGTTAGTCTGTAGCTGTCTGTGGATGTCTGTGATAGTCTGTGGACATATATGATAGTCTGTAGCTGTCTGTAGCTGTCTGTCTGTGCGACTATCTAGGGTTTCCTGTGTCTCTCTATGAATGTCTGTGGCAGTGTGTGGCTGGTGTCTGTTTTAGTGAGTGGCTGGTGTCTGTGGTCTGACAGTAACATGACTTGCCTCAGGGATGGTTAAATACGCCCTCCAGCTTCTCCCTACCACATGGACAGGATGGCTTAAGTGGGTGGCAGGACTACAAGTTCCTACATATAATAACATACTCAACACTGTGTGGAACAGTAATAGGCAAACCACTCAAAGAAGTCAATGTGTGTTTGTGTATTTAGCCAGACACCTTGGTCCTCTTGACCACAAATACACACAGTTGCCCTATAGTTGGCTTTAGGCATGTTCACATGCAGGTGTAATTAAGGCTGATGGGAGTGTATGGATGCTTGTATGTACACACCTATGTGTGTGAGACAGGTATGTGTGCCTGTGTGTGTGTGTGTGTGTGTGTGTGTGTGTGTGTGTGTGTGTGTGTGTGTGTGTGTGTGTGTGTGTGTGTGTGTGTGTGTGTGCCTCACCTGCCTGTCATTTTGAGTGACAGGACAGTGAGAAAAAATATGCAGGAGCCCAGCAGCTGGTTGTGCACCTGCAGGCTGAAACACACACACACCCACACACACACTCACATTTAGGAGCATCCCTCACTCCTCCACTCTGTCACTACATTATTGACAAGGTGCTGTCCCAGCAGCATTGCAGGAGAACCATTTATTAGATGAAGGATATACGGTAGACCTGGACAGGCCCAGGTAGCTTGTCGGTTTGCTCATCCAGAGTGTTTTACTGTCTTCCTACACAGAACGTGTAGCGATCAAACACCTGTGCTCGCTTGTCAAGTGGGGTCAAAGAGAGTCTCCATAACTCCAGCTGAAACACCCACTCTGGCAAAGCAGGCCCAGGCGAATTTAATTTCGAGATGCTCTCTCGTTCGCTCGACATCCTGGGTTTTTTTGAGAGACACTGAAGAGACTGTTCTTCACCCCCGAGTAAAAGAAGCCCATTATCAAAGCATTGAGATGTGATTACGCTGACATTTTCTTAAGAAAAACCAAAAGAGTGCGGAATAAAGTGTCTTTGAGAGAGAGAGAGAGAGAGAGAGAGAGACGGAGAGAACTACATACTCAAGATCTAATCTTCCGGGTGGAGTGGGGGGAGAGGAGGGTAGGGGGGGGTGGGGGGTGGTGGGGGTGGGGTGGCGGGGGGGGGGGCTGGGTTTATACATACTGATCTTTGAAGCAGCTTATTACAGAGCGAGCTAAGAAGACAAGTGTGCTGGTGGAGCAGATCAGAGGAATGCAAGCTCACGCACCTGCTAGATCTCACTATCATTCTCCGTGTGTCAGTCAGCGCAGGGGCCCCCCTCCCCGTCTGACAAGAACCCTGATCCCCGACCTGTTCTGAAGTCAGCAGACCAGCCGGCGGAGAACAGCCCTCCTTCATCGGGTTCCACCGTCCGGATAAAGCCTTCAGAACTGGGCCCTTCAGAACCTGGCCCTTCTGAAACAGGCTTTTCCTCAAGTGTAACTTGGTGAGGACGTATTACAGACGATCGTGTGGTATGTCTGGTGGAAATCATGTGTCCTGGGTCATGTTGTTGTCCCAGTGAGAGATAAAAGATGCCCAAACTTTTGTGGAAATTGCCAAAGTACTGCTGCTAAAGAGTGGATGGGGCAGCTTGGTTCAACACATCTATGGATCTGCGAGATCGCTAATAGAATCTTTTATTTATTTATCCATCTGTTTGATGTGAGGCACAGTGCCATATGAATGCAGTTGGAAAACAGGCTGTCAAAAGATTTGAACCCTGATAGGATGAAGACATTTTGATTTATGGTCTGAACAACTCCCCTCTGTAAAGCCAGAGTCCCCCACCCTCTTTATTCTCTCTTTCATTCTCTCTGAGTGTCCTTCTCATTCTCTCTATCTTTCACAAGCTCCCACTTTATTTCTCTCTCTCTCACTGTAAGTCACACTGTACACCCTCCCCCCACCCTTCCTATCTCTCTTTCCCTTCACCCTTTCTACCCCCCCCTCCATCCTTTCCATCTCTTCCCCAGCCCCAGAGTCTATGGTGAGGGAAGCAGTATCCCCCCCTGGTCATTGAGGATAGAAGGCATGAGAACAGCAGGGAGGTGTCATCCAGTACCAAACCAAAAGGAATCAGTAAACAAACTCTCCCGGCCTCTTTGTCTCTATTGTACACACAAACACACACAAACACACACACCTTAAGATGCCTCCATGAAATATTGAGCAGGCGGTGTGGTGATGGCGGGGGGTACGGGGGGGGGGGTGGGTGCGAGGTTCCTTGCAGTGCCACAGTACTGCCTTGATGCTGATCTGCCACTGCGCTGCTCCACTCTCTCCTGCTGTGTTAATAAATGTGACCTCTGCTTAATTAAAATAACAGACTATCCTCCACTGACAAAAAAAGAAAAAAAAGAAGCCAGTTTTAGAATTATTCCAACTAATCGTTAATTAAGATTCAGGCAGAACAACAAGAATCCCATCAGGACAGACATGCTAAATTTATCTGGAGTTTCTATACAGAGGGGAGGGGCAGCCGGAAGGGGAGGGTGGGGCGGGGTGGAGCTTTGCAGCTGTAATAAAGCACCAGTAAGTTTGTGAAGAGAGAGATGTGGGAGGCATGAAGATGCAGATTAGATAGATTTATCTAATCTAAGCTTGTGTGGGAGAGAGGGCGCATTAAAGTTCTCTGGACTTTCTTCATTTATTCTAATCTAAACCAAACTGGATAACAGTGGAGTCACAATAGCCAGTGGTATAACCGTCTCTAAACACCTAATAGGATGGCCTGACCCTTCAGAATGAAAGATCTGTCTCACAACAAATACAAATCTAAAAATGACATTAGTGTTTCCAGTCTTGACACAGCTAGGTGGATGGTGAGGGATAGGACTGTTGTAATTACTGCTAGTCTGCCTCTCTGTGGCCCTCAACACTGCCACAGATGCTCCGAAGGGCTGTAATTCTGTAGAAAGGCACACTAAGAGGATATCATTATCAGGAGTATAAGCCTCAGATTTGGTTAAATATAGCACTTTTTGGTTGTTTTTTTTTCCTGCTTCTCATTTGTGTGTTGAAGCTGTGTCAAGCTGCTGAAGCCCTCCTGCGACATTTCTCTCTCATCGCCACGCCAACGCCGCCCCTCTGCCACAGACGCAGCCAATATCGATGCTACGGTCCAAAACTGATTGAAAAGAGACTTACATGTTTCAAAGCATGCTGGGAATTGGGGGCCAGGCTGAAGGCCCAGTAGTATTAAAGCTTTAGATGGCTCCACCAGTATGCTGGATGAACACAGCAGATGCCCAGTGCATGGACACTATAGCACAGGACACGGTGGATCTCAACAGCAGCTTTGGACAGTGAAATCACACACTCCTGAACTACAAACAGGACCTCTCTTCTGGACCCTGTTCTTTTTCCATTCTTGCACAGATAAACAAAAGTTTGTTTGATTTCCAAAGTCCATCACGCTACCGAAAAGCTATTTTTAAATTTAAACTGCAGGCAAAAAGTAATTGAACGAATGCTTTATCTGTGAAGATTTGCTACTAGTGTGGCCGTTCTGTTCTACCCCTGCCAAAAGCCTTCATCCTCACGTAAATAATGTCAGGACAATACTTTCAGGAATAAACAGGCAGACCAACTCAATAAAACCCTAAAATTATTCCAATTCTGTGGCAACACACTATAATTCTGTGTAAAAGCACTGTACGGTTTTCTGAAACACTATAAAGAGATCCTTCTAAATCTTCTATGAGTCTCATTGTCACCTAAATAGCGTACACTTAAGAATAAAAGTATTTGCCTTTGAGTCGTTATCAGAATAATGGCTTGTGGTAGATTTACATATTTATTTAGCAGACACATCTATCTGATGAGATCATCAGCAGTGATGAGCTTCAGAATAACAAGTCAGTCCTCAAGGTGAGAGGCTGTGAAATGTTTCAAGCCCGTCTCTGAAATGGCTGGAGCTGAGGACCACTATATTAGAGTGCCTGAAAGAAGCCCTTGAATTCAAAATGAATTGCACAATAAAGTTGTTAATTTTGATAGTGATGAAGAGGAGCGCCATGATATGAACGAGCACTATGCTGAACAACCAATATCCATGACTGACTTGCGTTTGTATAGTAAAAAAAGAAATAAAACATTCATATTTACTGTCATCTTTACAGTGTTACATAGAGGATGCATGATTGTAATGCAAATGAAGGTATTCATTCCATCACTTACTTAAAAAAGAGAGGAAAATTGTAAATACATTCCTCCAGTCTTGATCCTCTAAGAATATTTTCCTGAAGTGAACACACATACATCTGTACTCAGAGATGAGTGGTCTGGGGTCCGATCCCTGTTGCCTCACTGGAAGAAAAGAAACACAGGATTCAACCCAATTACCTGAAAGTGAAAAAACAGAAACATCCCCTCTTATTTCCTCACACGAGAGATATCAATCCCGGCCTTTTATTTCCCTAACAACAAGCAACTGTCATCAACACTTGTTGAAAACATTGACCTTTATCCAATCCCTCCTTTTATCTCATCCATTCATCTTCTCCCTCCACCGTCACTAAAACACTAACTAGACATTCATGAGCTGCTGGTGGGGGGGTGGGGCTGGGCGAAGGGGGGGGGCAGCACAGGTGAGGTTCAAACATGGTTTCCATACATCAGACAACACACAGATGCTAACAGATACTCTGGAAGGACACTCTGGCTGGGGGAGAGGGGGGCAGTTTGTCAGGAGACGCATGGGTGGAAATGTTGTCACAATGGTGCCATCTACTGGCCTTGTAAAGCCCTTGTTCGCGAGTTTGGATGACAATAATCTGTTATATTTGTGTTAATTTGATTGCTTTGTCTACAGTGCTCATCTGACGGCAATTATAAGAGTAGAATTAAAAACAGCAATTAATTAACTCGGTTGTGAGAAGATTGATTAATTCTAAATAAACAGCCGATCTGTGCAGCAAATGAGCTTCTGCTTGACGGATGCATCAGGGAATGCAGACGACATGTTTGATAATCTGCAGACATATGTAGCTGCAAATCTTTTAATTAAAATGAACAGATAGTGAGTGCGATGTGAGTGTGCTTTACAGAAACGTCAAGTGCCTGTCTTTCTAGTATCTCTGTCTTTGTGGGGTCAGGTTAAGGATGTGAGAAGTCAATATCTCAAGAAACTGCTTCCTGAGGGATGATGGGGCACCAGTATATGGAGGTTATGTGTGCTGTCATACAAAAACAGGCCAGAATGTATGATACTGTGACAAGTAATAATCTCAACAGGTCAATGACGACTAATTGTCCTGTCACCAAACTAAATAGTTTTTGTATTTGACTGGTACACAACAAATGAGATGTTATGTTATAACTTTTATGAGATGTTCTGTTATATATAGATGTTCCTCCATGTCTCTTGTTTCTCTGGAAACTGTGCATCATAATCCTATTACAGCGACACACTAATTATTTGCACATTTGCTTAGTCTGTTATTATCCATTATCAATGGAGGAACCTTGGAATTTCCCATATTCCCTTCTCGTCATCAGCACTAACCAGTCAACAAATACTTCGTATAGTTTCCCGTGTTCTGAGCCGCTCGGATGTTTACAGATTAGAGGCGTAAACAATAACAAAAACACATCTGAACCCAAGTTCAGTTGACGGGTAAGAAACAGCCGGTATCCTGGAAATCCTCGCCCCTGCAGTAGATTAACAGGAAGCAGTCAGTCAAAAAAAACGCCTTTTTTCTGAGGGTACCGTCATCATCTGCACATGCAGAAAGCCTAATCAGAGAGATACCGTATAAATGCATGTAATACTTTTGAGATTTAATGCAGTTTTTAATTGGATAGAGGCCCATTATTCTTCAACACAGAAGGGGCAGTGAGGCACAGAAAGCCCTTGAATATTTTTGCAAATCGTGTTCAACAGCATAATGATTGAGCATGGCACTAAATTTGCCTCCCAAAATGAAAAGCAAACTTCATGCAAGGCGTAATTTAATTGTTTCCCTCCACATTTGCCTCCCTGCCATTGTAGGAAGCTTAACATTGTTCAGTCTGCTGGGCGTTGAGTCTTGAGATGCTCCAGTAGTAACATTGTGACTGACGAATGTTTGGAAGTAGTCAGATGGTCTCTGTGTTTTACAAAGCCACAATGCCAGGACGTACAGCACAGAACAATATCATCATATTTGACTACCCTGAAACAAACATGGATACATCTCTATCACTATGCTTATTGTAATTGCATCAATTGTCATTGAACTTAAAATCAAGTAAAAATACATTTGGGTCATTTCTCTTTGGATATCTGGGCATGGAATTGTAACATATAGGCCAATAAAAATTACTCAATACAGGTAGAATGGTATATTTTTATGAGGCGGTGTACTGAACAGTCACCATGTATTGTTAGTGTGGCACAAGTGTTTTTCTGTGGGAGTCAAGTGGCTGAGTGGTAAAGGATTTAGCTTAGTAACCAGACTATTGCTGGTTCGAATCCTGGCTGTGCCAAATTAAATTCAGTCTTTGGGCAAGACACTTCACCCTATGTGCCCTTGGGCAACGTCCTTTTACCTGCTGTAAGTCGCTCTGGATAAGAGCGTCTGCTAAATGTAGTGAGGCATGCTTATTGTTTATTTCATTTTCCATCCAGACTAACACAGAAAATCATGTTGTTGCTCAATTTGGAAGAAAAGACCGCCACCTAGATGGCGAAGACTGGAAATGGAGGAATAAACCTGCTTATACTGTATATATTACTGTTACAGCCTAATAATTCGATACTCAGTCTGTCTGCCAATACCCATGCAATGTAGTATGCCTGAAAAAAATACCAGGGAATCCTACTACATTCAGAGGCATCATGTTGAATGCAAGCCTTCAAAAAGACTATTTACGACTACCATACTGCTACAGTATCAACAACCTGCTATCCTCTGCACCTAAATATAGATTCCTCACAGGACTCTTAATGAACCCATGGTGAATGTCAGCCTCGGAGAGTCATCGCTCTCCTTTCCAAAGCTGGAGTTTCACCGTGGCCCACATAAGTTGCTGCTCTCGTTGAACTTCTACATAAAACACCATGATATCGGTGTAGCAGCACCGGGGACATACAGTGATAAAGACCTTTCAAAATCCACTCAAATCCTAATTTTGTTTCCTTGGTTCTGTGCTGCAGAGACTGTTGAGGCTCTGACTCTGATTACCGCTCTGACTCTGATTACCGCTCTGACTCTGATTCCCACTCTGACTCTGATTCCCGCTCTGACTCTGATTACAGCTCTGACTCTGATCACCGCTCTGACTCTGATTACCGTACTGACTCTGATTACGGCTCTGACTCTGATTACCGCTCTGACTCTGAATCCCGCTCTGACTCGGATTACGGCTCTGACTCTGATTACCGCTCTGACTCTAATTACGGCTCTGTCTCTGATGACCGCTCTGACTCTGATGAGCGCTGTGACTCTGATTCCCGCTCTGACTCTGATGACCGCTCTGACTCGCCTCTCTGACTCTGATTACCGCTCTGACTATGATTCCCGCTCTGACTCTGATTCCCGCTCTGACTCTGATTACCGCTCTCATCTTATGTAAATCCTCTTAAGTCATGTGTTATTGTTTATTGCAACTGTGAAGGTTAGGTGTTGCTAAGCTCCCGAGTCTGTCTCTTATCTCACCACAGCATGCATCTTTGTCTCTCCAGTGTGTCTTGTTGCCTTGTTTTCATACCCCTCTGCCTCTAATACACTAATGGATGGAAGTTGTCTGCACTGATGTGATGATGACAAGCAATCCGTGGCTCTCAAAAACCCTGAAATCCTAATTTCCTGGCGGTGAACACCACACCTGAATACAATTAAAACAACAAACACAACGCTACTTATTTTTCAGACCAATGCGTCTAGTACTTGAAGTGTATTTGATCAGAACTAGTATACTAGATATCGTTTTGAGCCTCTATGTTTCAGACTAAAACAGGAGATCCGAGAGGAACAGTGGTAGGAATGACAGTAGGCTGGATACATGTACATGACATTTAGAGCTATATTTATTTTTATTTAGCGGACGCAGATGGATACATGACTCTACTCAGCATTTGAGAGCCTAGACTTGTATTAGACTTCCCTGACTCTGCTTTCCTCAGTTGAATTTTTTTTGAAAATCTTCTGCAAAGCATGAACAGTATCTCAACTATGGTGGTTTATAAATGTCAATATTGAACATGACTTTTTGTCGTGTGGAAGGCGTGGTCCCATTTCAGCTCTCAGGTTTCCTCTAAATCATAAATCATTAGCTCGGCCGAGTTCAGGGGGTCGTGAATCATGACGATTCAGTCCAAGAGGGGAGATCCCATTTAAGATCGCAGAGTTCTTAACTAGGGGTAGTCTCTGCGTTAGGACAATCTGAAGAAGAAATCTGAATTTGTTGCACGGATTACTTTAATTCACCCATAGGTTGTAGAGGACCAGAAGAACCAACCTCAAAATGTCCAACTCGAGCAGAATCCTTATAAAAGGAGGAAAAATCGTAAACGAGGATTTCTCATTGATCAGCGACGTGTACATAGAAGACGGGAAGATTATTGAAGTTGGACAAAACCTCCAGATTCCTTCGGGAGTCAGAGTGATAGATGCCACGGACAAACTCGTCATCCCCGGTGGGATTGACACCCACACTCACATGGAGTTAGAGTTCATGGGGACCAAAGCTGTGGATGACTTCCACATTGGCACAAAGGTATGAACTGCTTTGGTATGCTGCCTTTTGAATATCCTTCAACACTTGCAAATACTAAAAACAATAGTTTAATATGATTTACTGTTCTAAAATATTGGTATTTCCAGCCAATATTATTAACTGGAAACACAAATCCTTTATTTCGATAACACTGACGTTTTTAGAATAAAAAATGTCAATGAAAGTGGGAACACCCAAGAGTTTACACATCAGTAAAGACAGAGGTTATAGATAAGGCTTGGTTAGTCAGTGACGGCTGTTTCTTTGGCTATCTATAATGTTCCTCTGAGTTACTACTATACCAATACATACTTTGCACCCCATGGGAACATTCCACACAAATGTGTCCGTGTGTGTGTGTGTGTGTGGGTGTGTGTGTGTGTGTGTGTGTGTGTGTGTGTGTGTGCGTTGTGTTCTCAGGCGGCGCTTGCAGGAGGGACCACTATGATCCTGGACTTTGTCATCCCACAGAGAGGCTCGTCTCTCCTGCAGGCATACGATAGGTGGAGAACGACGGCCGACCCCAAAGTCTGCTGTGACTACTCTCTGCATGTGGCTGTCACTTGGTGGAGCGACACGGTGCTGGATCACTCCACACACAAACATACCAGTTGTCTCTCTTTCTCTCTCTCCCTATAGGTTTCTTTCTTTTAACGTCTCTCTCTATCGCTCTCCCTCTCTCTCTCCCTCTCTCACTCCCTCTCTCTCTCTCTCGCTCTCTCTCTCTCTCTCTCTCTCTCTCTCTCTCTCACTCTCTCCCTCTCTCTCTCTCTCTCTCTCTCTCTCCCTCTCTCTCTCTCTCTCTCTCTCTCTCTCTCTCTCTCTCTCTCTCTCTCTCTCTCTCTCTCCCTCTCTCTCTCTCTCTCTCTCTCTCTCTCTCACTCCCAAGTGCCTTCTGTTTATGTTTATGCAAATGTAATATGGTCTACATATGCGACCTTTGTAACTCCTGTCACCTCTGACCTCAGGTCCGGTCAGAGATGGCTACGCTGGCCCAAGAGAAGGGAGTGAACTCCTTCAAGATGTTCATGGCCTATAAAGATGTTTTCATGCTGAGGGATGACGAGCTGTACGCTGCTTTTTCCATGTGTAAGGAGATCGGGGCCATAGCTCAGGTCCATGCAGAGAACGGAGACCTGATTGCAGAAGTGAGTGCTGGTTTTCTACACCTATTTCATCCACCTCAGTTATAGTAAAGCATATATAAAACATTTATATTTATATAAAATAAAGATATAGATGTGTGTACATATATGTAACATATATACACTATATTACCAAAAGTATTTGGTCACCCATCCATCTGATCATTTGGATGGGTGACCAAATACTTTTGGTAATATAGTGTATGTACAAATATAAATGGATATAAAACATAAAGGCTGTTACTGAGCGTATTGTTGGTTGTTATGTAAAAAAAAAAAACATAACAAAGAATATCAATGATAACCCCCTAATCTTTCACGCTTTTCGAAGTGACTAATCTCAGTTTGATTGACTAATTATTCAGTGCTAGAATAGATTGATGGTTAAATGTACTTGGGCATGATAAACCAAGTACCCAGGTTAGTGGACCTGGGGCCTATAATACAACAAGGTAACTTCAGGTTCAACCCAATACAGACACCCCTAGGTGACTTTGTTGAAGCCAAATGTTGATTCATAGCATAGGCCCCAGGTTGAATAATGAGGAACCATGTGTGGTTAGACTGGAAAACCTTCATACTTTGAACATGTTGATGCATGTGGAACATTCTTCAGTTGGCCTGACTTTAAACAAGAGAAGTAGAGGCGGAGGAGTTATCTCGAAAGCATTGGGGTGATTTACAAAATGGTTAATACCCAGACAGTAGTGAAAAATCCCTTAGAAGACCTTTTTTTTACGAACAAGTTGAACTTTGTCTAACCGATTTGACGAAAATGTCTAATCATTTACTATAGTAGTGCTGCACTGGAGTAGCAGGTTAAACATAATAACCCACCAGCAGGCTGCCTGGATGCTACCTGGATGACTGAACCTAGTCTGTTTAGCAAACCAAACATACCTCAGAGCTGGTCTCTGACGTAATATCTGGGTCTGAAATAACTCAGATTTCATTCCTCGTGGATTCCTGTAGATTGTGTTGGTAGTTTATCAACTCCTCTCCACAGTTGTGTGGTTGTCCTAACACAACCTTAAGAAGGCCTATTTAGGATTCCTATCAGTACCATGTGTCAGGCTGTTTATATGCCAATTGCATCTCCTCATTGTGTGTCATATTGGAAGACGTAAGCCTGCTCTCTGGTTCAGAGGGGGAAGAAAGTGCACTGTCAATAATGACCAATAGAGGGAGGCAAATGCCCATTTGTTCATTCATAGGACAATCAAGGACAATTTCCTATTAGATATCTTTTACATTTTATTATATTTTCAAATTATATTTCTAGATTGTTTAAAATCTACAGTGATTTATAAAGTAACAATATACGTCCACTCCACATGACAATTATTCAGGTACGTCCTTTGATAGGGTGTTGGTGTAGCCCAATGGTCCAGTTTAACCCAACTACCTTGGGTTTGGATCAAATGGAGATTTATTGACCTCTGAGGGTAAATTGCACTAAAATGTTTAATCCCCATGTATCATTGACTTGCACACAGGGGTCCAAGAAGATGCTGTTGCTGGGCATCACAGGGCCTGAGGGCCACGAGCTGTGTCGCCCTGAGGACGTGGAGGCCGAGGCCACCCAGAGAGCCATCACCATCGCCCACGCTGTCAACTGCCCTCTCTACGTGGTCCACGTCATGAGCAAGTCTGCAGCCAAGGTGGTGTCCAACGCACGCAGAGCAGGTAGGGCAAGGGGGCCCCACACCACACACTGGGTGTGTGGGAGGACTGGTGTGGTATGTGTGTGCAACTGTGTGTGTGTGACTGTGTGAGAGAGAGAAAGGATGTGTGTCTGTGTTGGGTCTTGGTTGTTGTGCCTCATTAGTGTTCAGCTTGTTCCTCCCTGGCATCTCAGAACTCTGTTTGCCACCCCCAGGAAGAGTGGTGTTTGGGGAGCCCATCGCTGCTGGCCTTGGCACAGATGGCAGTCACTACTGGCATAAGGACTGGGCCCACGCTGCCAGCTTTGTGATGGGGCCCCCTCTGAGGCCCGACCCCAGCACCCCAGGCTACCTCATGGACCTACTGGCCAAGTATGAGCAGATAATGTCCGGTCCAGCCCTGTCTAGAACTGTCTATCAAACTGGTTAAGTCGGTTGTTGTGCAAAAGCTTGTTTTTGAAGGAAGTTGTATTGTGTCATGGCTGTTGTATACAAACCTGGCAACCATCAACTGACCGATATTATCTTCCCATGGATCTCTCTGAAGCTTCGTCCTCAAGTGTTGAGGCTGTGACATATCATTCTTGTCCTGTTGCCAGTGACGATCTGAGTGTGACGGGGACGGACAACTGTACCTTCTCCCTGTGCCAGAAGGCCCTGGGCAAGGACGACTTCACCAAGATCCCCAACGGGGTCAACGGAGTTGAGGACAGGATGTCCGTCATCTGGGAGAAGGGAGTGGTAAGTCCCATGTTGTCATATGCTGTTTTAGAATGTCTTAGAGCTTTACGATGTCGGGGTTCTACAGTAGAATGTCCAGCTTGTAGAATGACAAAGATTCCAGAGTGTCAAGGTTCTCTAGTATCGAAGTTCTAGAAGGTGTGTTCTCAGGAGTTGTCAGGAAGTTCCAAGTTGTGGTAGAAGTTGTGATGCTGACAGGCTCCGCTGATAGCACCATGCCAGCTTGCAACATTCCATCTTTTTGTTGTGCTGGAAGTATTATTTCTGCTTGGTGACCTCAAGGCCAGTCCACTCATTCACTGTGAGCAGCTGTCTAAAAGTGTTGAGTTTGGCTGTTTTGGCAGAAACATAAGGTGCTTGCTGCACAGTTAAGCTCTGACCTTTCCTATACTCATTCTTTGAGGAAGTCTGCGGTTGTCCTCATCAGAGCGTGATATTAAAACTCTTGTGTGTTGTGTAATCAACTTTTCTCCACTCAGCATAGTGGGAAAATGGATGAGAACCGATTTGTTGCCGTCACCAGCACCAACGCGGCAAAAATCTTCAACATGTACCCCCAGAAAGGCTGTATCGCAAGGGGTTCGGACGCTGATGTGGTCATCTGGGACCCCAAATTAACCAGGTGAGGCTCCGTGACGTAGGACTAAACACACAGGGACTTCAAATGTAGTAAAGCTATACTTGTTAATTCAATAGAGCTAATTTCAACATGTCCATTTGACACTAGAAGTGTTCATCATACAGGTATAACTCATTTTGTATACATCATCTCTCTTTACTAAGTGAACACAAACTCACAATCTGTGGCATACATACCTCCCCCATTATACGCAGGGCAATCAAGCAGTAGCACATCAGGCTTACATAACCCAGCGCAACACAGCGCTCTCTCCTTCCGGTGAAATCTGGGCTAAGTCCCTCAGGGCCAATCACTAACTGCTAATGAGAACCATAGAAGAAGTATAAACCCAATCGTTAAGCTAATTAGAATCAAGGAAGAAGAACCTCAATTCAATCTACTCCAAATGAGTTGTACGGTAGGTTAATATAAGATCAACTTGGTGTTTTTCCAGCCCCAACAAAACCCCTATTACAAACCTGGAGGAAGTAAGAGAAGGGTCTTAAGCTTTATATCCAGGCTTGATCATGACTAATTCTATTTTGGATACATTTTACATTTTGGGTGGTTTAAGTTCCAGAAAGTGTGTGTGTGTGTGTGTGTGTATGTGCTGACTGAGGTTTTTAGTGTAGTTTAGGCTTGACAGCACCCTGTACTTGATTGTTGCTGCTGTGAAGTCATCTGTGAAACTCATTAATTACCCTATGAGTAACTGTGTCTGCACTACATCCGGGGCCCGGAGCTAGCAAGTTACATAATGTTAGGATGTTCAGTCGTGTGTGTGTGTGTGTACTTATGTGTGTGTGTTGTATGTGTGTCATAATTAAGCTAGTGCCAATATCACCCCAATAATCAACATAATACTTTCAGATTCATAATACATGATTAATCTATTTGTATTCTATCTTGCAGCTCTTTCTGATTTCTGAGATCTGAGGTCTACTATAAGACTGTATAAATATGGCCATAAAATGCACACATGGTCCTAGGAAAATGATGAGCTGGCATAAAATCACTCTCATTCATCAAATACCTTCAACATCACAATTAGCATTTTTTTGTGCTGAGGCTTTTTCTTCTTGGTCAGAATCAGCGCCAAAGAAGCCGCTATGCTACAGTAGGTTAATAGTTGATCTCCTTCCCACGACAGCAGTCTTCTAAATGGGAACTTTTAAAGTGATATCTGTCACCCGTCGCTAGTTAGCGCCTGACAGCCCACCGGTGCATGAGCCATATGGTCGGCTGCGCCCAAGCTGTCTGAACAGTGTTCTCTAACGCTGATGCTCTGGTGCTGATGCAGCATTTCTCAAATGCAATAAGCAAGCATGCAATGTTTACACACAGTTTCATCGAATTTTAGAGTGTGTGCTTTGCAAGTTTTTTTAGATTAGGGAGGGAGAGAGCATCTCATGCGCGTAGACGTAAATGTGTGATGCAGTTGCAAATTCTATATATTATATATCTACCTATCCATCCATCTATGAAAAGCATATCAAAAAAGTGTGATTCAACATGTTTTAAGGAGAAATATACTCAACATAATAATTTCATTTGTTATAGTCATACACCTAACTAATCTTTTAGATCCAACTTATGTCATTAGAGTTACACAGCTGTTCCTGAGGTCATTTATATTCATGACATTATAAAAAACCCAAGATAACCTCTCAGTTGGAGGAAATAAACAAAAACAAAGAGCTGTATGGTTGCAAAGTTACTAGCCTTAACTAGCAACATCTACTAACACAAATAAATTAATGGGTCTCAGGAGGTATACAGAAGCCTATTAGTAAACAAAGTCATGACCCAAGGTGTCTAATAAGAATAATAAACCACATATACAAATTCCAAGTAAAGCTTGGCATAACCTGGCAACAGAAACAATTTCTCAGTATTGTCCCTGATTCAGTCTCATTCATTAGTCTCATTCATTATCTTCTTTGGAATCCAAATCTCTATATAAATCTATATAATCTTCATCTACATATATACTTTGTTATATAATATGGTTCAGAACATGTGATTTTATTGGAGATTTCATCTTTAAAGTTTTGCATCTGCCAGTTTTCCCTGTCATGGGGCAAACCTTCCTCTCGGTCTCACAGAAATATTTAGAGATGTGATGACAGAAATCTGGTCTGTCTCCACAGGAAGATCTCAGCAGCAACCCACCACCAGGCAGTGGACTACAACATCTTCGAGGGCCTGGAGTGTCATGGCGTTCCCGTGATGACCATCTCCCAGGGGAAGGTCGTGTATGAGGACGGCCACCTGCACGTCACCGCCGGCGCCGGCAGATTCATCCCACGCCAGCCATTCTCCCAGTTTGTTTACAAGCGCGTCGACCAGAGGGACCAGGTTAGTATGGGGATGACTGGTGAAGCGTCACCAGAGGGACCAGGTTAGTATGGGGATGACTGGTGAAGCGTCACCAGAGGGACCAGGTTAGTATGGGGATGACTGGTGAAGCGTCACCAGAGGGACCAGGTTAGTATGGGGATGACTGGTGAAGCGTCACCACCGGATGAAACTATGATAATCAAGTCCATAGAGATTGTTCCTGGATGGGGATTACAAGTTCCTAGATCTAGACTAGCTTGGCCTCTAGCAAGCTGGCCCACAGAGCAGCTTTCAGTAGCAGCTGTTTCCATGTAATGTATTTTTAGAAAACATAATTTTTTAAGGGATTTGGGGAATTAGCACGATATTTAATTTAACTTCCATCATTATCCAGCAGGATAGATCCCCACTGATGTTCCTGGGCAGGTTATTCAATTATTTATTTTCTTTCTGGGCTATATTTCCTAAAGATTTTAATCAACCGGGATCAAAGACGATCTTCGATACAATGTTTTTGCCCAAGAGGTATCATAAACAACTGTCCTTTCATTGACTGTCTTCAGTGTGACTGCGGCCGGCTCATAGGTGGTCATAGAATCCTGATGAGCGAATCAGAGGGCAGCTCTTTGTTATTGGTAATGTTTGTCAGCCTGTGGGAGATCCTGCTGGGGTGCACAAAGGTCACACAACCAAAAGGGAACATTATTTACTGGTGCTGATGAAGACTACATTGTGGTCATAATGGTGTTTTATGCTGATGTTGTTTGCCTGTCCATTAGAGAACAATAGGGAAGCAGGAGTAGGTACATTGTCTTTATTGCGGTATATCTGTTGTTTAAACTCAAATTAAACTCTAGTAACCTTTAATAATACTAACCTAACACGTTCTGTGTTTGGTTTTCAGGTTGGTAATCCATGTCCTGTGGTAAGAAAACCATATGAAGGTGAAGTCATAGCTATATGATGGACCATAAGAAGTGCAGACGTCCAGAATGTACCTGAATGTACGAGCCATGCAAACCAGACCAACAAAATAATTGTTAAATAATGTACTATTATATAATACTGAAGCTGTTTTAATTTGCAACGCGGCCAAATGACAGAATGTTCAGATTGTTGAATTGTCAAGCCATTCAAGACAAAATGTATGTAATTTTTGGTTGAAAATTGTACCATATACTGCCAAACCATGAATGATATTTTGATATATACCAACAATCAGTCGCTTTGGATAAAAGTGTCTGCTAAATGAATAAATGTAAATGTAATGAGAACTTGATTCGACCTCTTGATGTCTCCTGTTTATTCATATGTTGTATCTGTGTCTCCGATATGTGCTGGCAATCTCTACTACGTGCCAGGCTATGACCATATAAGGCTATGCTGGTCTCCTGCTAGCTACAGTGGTAAATGCCTTGGCAGATATGTCACATGACATCAGTGTGTGGCAATGGCACGCCACACTATAGTGCCGGCGGGCGGCTCAGACATAATGTAAGTTCATCAGGCGGCTGTCACGGGTCAGTGGCACAAGGTGAGTCAGACGCTGCCCACTCATCTCTGAGCTCCGTCACTTCACCACTTCTTCCTCTTGCCCTCCATCCTATTCTCCCTATCCTCCATATTCCTTGGCTCCTTCCCTCTTCTGTTTCCTGTCAGCTCTGCTCTTCCCCAACACAATTCACAAGGATGAAATCCATAGAAAATATGCTCATACTTAGAAAGAACAGTTAACAGTTTCTTTCTCCAGTACAGGGATGTTGACATTTAAAGAAAAGACCCAAGATATTGCTCAGTCATTATGACCCAAAGTGATCCCTGACTCAGACATTAGATAACTAATCTAGAAACAGCCAGGCTAGCTCTGCTTGGGACACACTTTCCGTCTTGACGAGCTTGACGTACTAAATCAGTTGCTTGTGCAGGAAGTGTTTATGCCCAGGGATATTCACCTGCTTGGAAAACAGCTGAACCACAGTTACCGAAAAACATGCTGACATAAGTCTATTGAATCAATGGGAAACACCGTCTCCTAAATGCATGAGTCAGGTGGCTCAACGGTTAAGGCGTGATCGTAAGGTTGCAAGTTCGATTCCCATCCTGTGGCTATATGATGTTGTGTCCTTGAGCAAGGGACTTCACCCTACTTGCCTCAGGGAGAATGTCCCTGTACTTACTGTAAATCGCTCTGGATAAGAGCGTCTGCTAAATTAATATATGTTAATGTACTTGTTAGTCCTCATCCTGTTGTGATCTGAAGAGTAGTGGGCACCAGAAGTGTGGCTGTTGGAGGAAAGATTTATGCTTGAAACAATTTTCAGAGTCAAAAGAAAACTTACTGAAACTATAAAGGTTGTTCAGTGTTTGTATATCAAATCACATGATGTTACACACTGACCTTTCTGATGAGTGACCTCAGGGTGCTTGGTTCAAACTCGGTTCCCCTCCACTTTGACCTCCTCCTCAGGATCTTGGCGTGGAGGTGCTTGGCCCTCTCTTCGGCCTGGTCACCGAAGAATCGCTCGCAGACCAACAGCCTCAGACGGACGAGACGGGAGGCGGCCAGTCCCATCAGGAACAGGGGAACCAGGATCAGGCCCAGCAGGGCCACGGAGCTGGACAGCAGCATGTTAGGCTCAGGGAGACACTCCTTCTCAAAGAGGGTCAGGGAATAGGAGAAATCTCTGCTTCTGCTGCTCTTTTCAATTGAAAAACCGATGACGGCTGTTTCCTCCTGAAGAGAAAGTGTTTGATGAAATGAATTCAAATGGATTAAGCAGATCGAGTCATATACCTATGCATGTAGCAATATGTCTCCCGATGATTATTGATCATGTTACTGCAAATTTTTAATCATCAAGAATACTTACTTCGATGTTCATTGTCAAAGGGACGTGCAATGGCTCCAATGTCTCCAAGTGAGTTTTGATGACCATGACAAAATAATACATGAGAGTGTCCATCCCAATGACCAGCACCCAGGTCCAAATATGAATGACCACTGGAATGCAGAATTTCAGCATGGCTTTTCCTTCCTGGGCCGTCAGATATGGGCTGGAGATCTGGACGTAACGTTTTTCTTCTTCTTTGGTGAGGGGTAGAACCTGAGGTTTCCCTTCAGCTTTCTGCTGCTCATCGAACTGCAGGAACCTGCTAGTAATGAATGTGTTTTCATATTTGGTGTTCTTGCAGTACCTCTTTAGATGCAGAGCTGTGAATCCCACGAGGAGGATGAAACTGAAGGCAGGATACAGTCTCTGACCGACAGAGAATACCGTGTCCATAACTGCACTGGCACGCTCTGCTGTTTCGTTGAAATCCCTCTCCATTTGAAACAGTTTCTCCCTCAGTTTGTCTGATTCCACACTGCCTGTCACATCTAATTTAAATTTCAACTCACCAAACAAATGTTCACCCCAGAAAGAGAACCCCATTTTTATTATGGAACCAACCCACTGTAGCATTTTAATGTAGTTGTCCAGAGGCGAAATGTTGAGGAACAGCCTCTTGGCTTTGAGGCTGCAGATCAGGCTTCTAACCAGGCCTGCCAGGTTATTTAGAAAGTTCTGGAAGTTTCTGAGGACCACCAGGCTGGTTCCCGCTGTGGTGAGTAGGTTCCTGCCCTGCTTCATGAAGCAGGACATCACAAACAGGAGGCAGAGGCAGCGCACAGTTCTGGACAGATTGAGTGCAGCAGTCACAAGGACCCAGCAGGAGCTGGCAATGCTGACAGCCACCACTAGTGTGTAGTCCAGAGTGTAGAGGAGGTAGAGGAGGAGGAGGGAGATGAGGAGGAAGCTGAAAGTGGAGCAGGTGATGAAGAGGACGGCGTTGTCTCTCCAGCCCTTCCTCTTGCTGCTTGTCGCGTAAACCTCAACTGCATAAGAGCAGGCTCGTGAAATCGCATCTCTGACTGGAGACCAAGAGATCCACATGTTTGCTAAGATTGGTCTGAGTGGTTTAGCACACAGATCTTCTGTATGTTCGTTTTTCCGCTTTGAGGAAGATCTCTGAAAAAAAAGGTGTTTGCCGGTTATAGAAGTATGAAAAGGAAGTGAGATAGGTGGACCAGTCAAGCACTTGGAGGCCCCTTTACTACAGAAGATTCAACTTGTGTTTTCTGTGATCGCTAGCATTTCAGGAGGTAGCTATAGCTTAGGAGAACCAACATGGCTAACAGCAGCACTGTATGTGTTGCTCATCATCTCAGGTAGACCTACACTTTGAAGAAATGCACGATCACCCCCCACTGAGACCCTGTCAGAAGAAATCTCAAAAGAAGGCCTGATCCTCCAGCCTCGTCAGCCTGAAACCACAGCTCCAGAATAGCCATCCAGCCTCCTCTTACCTGCTTCTCCTGCGCAGTCTCTTCTCTCCTGGTCTCTCTCACTGGCTTTAACAGTGTGCAGTATGACAGATAAGCAGAAGTGCACTACACAGCCCCCAGCCTCTGGTCTCACCCCAAACACTGGTCATCCAGCTGGAGGCGGTGGCTCTGCTTATCTCACTAACCACAATACAGAAGTGAAGCAAAACTTCACACAGAGACAACCTTTCGTGGAAAAATGAATGCAAATGTCTTCTAAGTGCTTTGCATGGGCTGTACCCTGATCTTTCCGGGGGGGGGGGGGAGGGAGGGGGGGGGTCAGGCACCGTGGGACGCCACAGACTCTGATGCAGCATGCAGGTTTACCTTGTTTTATCAGACAGTAAGTGGGACACACAGCTACAAGTAGAATGTATTCATATTGTGTGCAAAGGTTCTGTTTGTCAGTATTGAAATTGTGTTGGTGTCCATCGTGATATTGTCATCCGACACACAGCATCAGTGTAATATCCATTTTTTTTATTTTTAATTTGAAAAATAACTTACATAAATCTCTGTACTCAACCATACTTTACCAAGACATAGTCTTGGCATTAACACATTGCACCAAAACTGAAAAATGAAAGGCATTCAAAAGGATAAAATAACAAACATATCTGCCTTCATGTGAGACATTATTCCTATTCCGAGAGATTCTATCTAGCTGTGTTAGGTTGTCTATTCAAATCTTGATTTTTTTATATATTATGTACAATGCAAACCAAAAGTAAAATAAACAGTTTGTTCCAGCAACATGGTACTGAATGCACGCACGTAAGAAACTGTTTGACTCCACACAGAAAAGGAATAATGTCATTTTCATGTTGACATACTTTAACTATTAGATTCCCATACCTCTCATTAATGAGAAGCAATTGTTGTTACTAAAAATAGAAAATAAAAAATAAACTGGTCTTGGCTTTTAAATAAACTAACAAAAATATATTAAATTAACTTTATTTTCATAAAACAAGAACGAAAAATCCTTTTGTGTGGCAATATCCCATGTTTGACCTAAGGGTGCATTCACCTTCTCTAAACAGTTCCTGTAGAATTGAACTTCACAGCAGCATACATAAATCATATGCTAACTTTTTCTTGCTTGGGTATAAACCTCTTGCTGTACCAATACAGATTATTTTTGCATGTTAGTTAACAATACTGAAATAAAATACACTTGCAATCACAACTTTTTTGTCAACCTCCAATAAATATAAAATATTCTCATCTTTTTTTCCTCAAGTTTTGCAAAGAAAATATGATCCTTGGGGTGGAATGTTTAGATTTAAACCTTTTTAATAATCGGTCACGAAAGACCAGTAACTAATTTTTCTGTAGAGAATTCAATTGAAGGTGAGCGAGAAAACGAAGTTGACATGCACTGTACAAGAAACTGCAAAATCTCCAAATATCATCTCTATCAAAACATGCTGAGTTACTGTAAGGTGTGCCCAAGCCATGTTGGAGAAAATCCTTTTCAACATGCTTGTTTAAAAAAAAAAAAAATCAAGTTCAAAATAAATACATACGGAAACTATACAGAACTGTAAATGAATCAACAGCCCTAGAAATCTAGACAATAACAGGGGGGATTGGACAACAGTAGCATGAAGAGATGGAGAGGATGATGCTCACCCTGGGACAAGAGAAAACATTTTGTGTCATCGAAAGGCTTCTGCCTTTTACAATGAACTAAATCATTTACATTATGTTCCCATCTTCCCTTTTGTCACTTTTTTTGTTTGTTAAATAATTCCAAAAGAAGTCTTTAAGTTCCCCTTAAATGAAAGTCTGCAAAAACACAGACTGTTGAATGGTCTAAAGAATGATTAACTATTATTATTTTTAATCACACTGTGGCATTCACTCCCCTTGAAAACCATGCACTAGTGAAATTTATCTTTAAAAATAATATAAATTGTTGAAAATGGCTGATCTGTTTTATTTATTTTTCTTTGTCTTTTTCTTTTTTTTGCAAGTTGCAGCCTCAAGAAAATAATTTTCATATTTCTTTTTTTTAAATTCAGCTAAATTTGAGTCCATGCAAAACAAAATTATTAAATTTTTTTTCCTCATTTGAAATTTCATACAATATATCAACAGAGAGATGATGATGTCAGATCGTACGAGTTCATCTTGTTGCAGGTTCTGATCATTGGGTTGTGGAGCGTCGATGGTGCGGGAGCCACTTCACTATTGCCTTTAATAACTTAAGTAAAGTCTCTCTGGTGATCTAACTGGATCATAACTCAGTCTCATGTATGTGAAGCCTGTGATGTCAGGGGAGGCTGGCAGCTACTGTAGCTGGGACACACCTCTCCACTGAGTACCGTACTCATAGCTCCATAAACACAGCTAGGTCTGTTGGCATGGTGTGACCAAGCTTTAGGTAAGCAGCAGTGTCAACCCCCTTCAGGTACAAGTACATTGACAATCAAAAAAAAACAAAAAACACAAGAAAGAAAAGAACAAATTAAAATCTGAAAAATTAAATGAAAAACGTAACATTTATTTTTCATTCGAGAAAAAAAAGGGCGTCTGTGGAACGCTTTATCGCTTCCCAGTTCTGACCCCCAAATGGCTTCAAAAATTGGATGGAAACCCGGAATCGAACATCTATCCCTCGTGCTTAAGGAGTTCATTCCAGCTTCCTTTTCCGATCGCCGCTTCCTAGCCGTGGAGCTTGGCGTGTGCGCGCAAGCACGCGCCGCTTTTCCCGCTCTCTGAAAACAGGACCACGTGTGCGCCCCTTAGACAGGCTTAGAGAACACAACATCAAGCATGCAGTGTAACCAGGGGGGCGGGGGAGAAGGGGGGGGGGGGAGGGGGGGAGGTTTGCTCGTGGCCTGTTATCGTGGCGACCCTTGACCTTTTTCTGAAAACCTTTGCACCCTGGCTGCTACAACGATGCTGGTCAGTCAGTCCGCATGCTGCTATGACCGCGAGAAACTGTCCAATGAGGACTGGGAAGCTCTTCTAGTCAGGGGGGCCAGGGTAGGGTCCACCAACGAGGAAGGAGGAAAGAGCTTGAACCAGCCAATCACCATGTTGGACAGGTCCAGCTCATCTAAGAGTATCTGTACGGCTCCCAGAAAAGATTTATGGTCCATGCGCCCATAGTCTCCCCATACAATGATCTGTGAAGGCAACAGAGATGCAGTGTTACATTACATTTTTACTTTATATGTAGCTATACACTTAGCTATACACAATAAATATACCACACATTAGAAGTACGATTGTACACAGTGAAAGTGTGATCAGAGAGGTGGGACTGTAAGCTACCTGTAAGACCTTCCCTCCTGGACTTTCCTCAAAGGGCAGTTGCTGCTGGTAAAGGGGGTCCAAGGTTTTTCTTGCTACTTTAGTTTTCTTTTTGGCTATGCAGGCTCCATTTTCCAAAAGGTAGACCTTTACATATGGTGCTGGAAAGAGAGATACCAGAGAGCGACGGTCAGAGTTGCTCTCCAGTTGTTGTCAGCGTGGCTGTCAGCGCTCTGGGGGGTGTTTGGTTGTGCTTACCTGGCAGTGCCTTGGAACCTGGCTTTCCTACGAGGCCACGAGCTCGGATGACCTCCACCTCCAGCGCCCCCTTCTTATCCACCATGCCAATCTGGATGTCACCTGGGCACAAAACACTACGTCAGCACCGCCCTCTGATCCTTACCCAGCTAGGGAGATAGGTAGGTAGATAGATGCATGGAAGGATGGAAGCATACCCATGGGGGGCGTGGCCAATGTCTGTCGTCCGACGAGCTGGGCGGGTCCCAGCCCATCCAGGAAGTCGCTGAACTGCGCGTCTGAGGAGAGCCTCACTCCGGGGAAGATGAGGCTGCAACATGAACAAAGACATGCAAAGTTACCGTGGGAACGCACCGAAACGTAACCCCCCCCCTAGAGACACACCGGGTCGAGAGCGTTTCTGTCACGCGAAAGTTCGCGTCCGTCTCTGGACTCACTTTCCCTCTGAGCTATAGCTGTTCATGCTGCCGTCGGTGGACTCCCTGCTGGCCTGCCGGGTCATCCTGCTCCTCATCTCCACCGCCAGGCCCGTCTCCGTGCTCCGCTGGATGGTGCTGCGCAGCTTCTTCCCTCCCGCCTCTGGAGCGGACAAAGACAAGAAACGGAAAACATTTATTCTACGTTTGCCGTAAAGCCGTATCATTCTGTGGTGAGAATCGCGAAAGGTATTTTCCGGGGTGGAGCGATTTCAGCAGGAGAGGTATGTTCATTAAAACCCAGATTTGGATACACGCCAGCAATCTAGACTCTAGCACGTTCCGGACCTTTCCATAGGTCACACACTCGGCAGGAGACTCTCCTCTTTTCGCCTCTCCTTGCTGATTCAAACAGACAGCTGACTGCCCCCATTAGAGCCGCTGAGCATCGTCTACCGATCTTTTTGACAGCGTCGGTGTGGGGGCACGTGGCTGCCGCTGTTACAGCGCTCAACCACACACACACACACACACACACACACACACACACACACACACACTTGCACAAGTTCATGCACACGCACATACACAGAGTGCATACTGTGAGAGAAAACACATGCACGCAGATTTTGGCAAAATCTCGGAGCAGATGCTAGCTGTTGTTTTCTCAGGCAGCGTTCACAGGGTCTATTCCCCACAACCAAATCAAACAGGTAAGACCGCTACTGACGCACAACACTCAATGAATCCCACGAAAGGTTCAACAAAATGGGTCGCGAACCATCGCGGCGTCTATCAGAGAACCAAGGCACCGATTCAGGCTGGTGGATCAGTTTGGTCTGTTATAACATCTTGTGACAAGTGGAAAAACAGGAACGACAACTTTGTTTTGGTTAACTGCAGGCGCAGTCTGTGCGGAAACTTCTTTGAGACCGGTGTGACTGTTCATCCCCTTGTGTTTACACAGAAAGGTCCTGTTCTGAATCACAGACATTCGGATGCTGTTTTGGATGACAGGACATTCAGTCAGAAAGGGACTGCTTCTCTTACTGCGGTTTCATTCAGACCGAATCACAAATGAACGCAATCCGGTGATCCTTTGTAGTCCTTTCCTTAAGAAAAAGGACGAAACGCATTAGTGTTACGTAAAGAAATCCCAGGCAGGGCTTAACACAGGAAGAGCTCAATCAGGCTCATTGACGGATGCAGAGCTGGGCTCCTCGGAGTTCTCTAATTATGATGACTCACTCTCCGAACGTGAAACAGAGTCGAAAACCTTCAGTGACATCCCTGCTGTTGTCCCTGCAGCTGTTCCCCCCCCACCCCCCCCCCCCCCCCCCCCCGCCTCCTCGCACACACACACACACAAACTCGCGCGCACCTTTACAAAAGACAGGAAGGAGGATCTCGGAAGCCGTCTGGTTTATTACGGCGGAGCCTGGAATGTGGCGTATTCGAGAGCCGTCCGCCCCCCTCTTCCTGTTACTGTGGAGCGTGCGCGGGGGGGGGGGGGGGGGGGGGGGGGGGGGGGGGGGGGCTTTAAGTTCATGTGATCTGCCCTGACAAAGTCAGCACAGCACCTGTCAAAGTCAGCCACCCAGCCAGGCAGCCAACCAAACTAAGAACGCGATACAGCGAACAGCCAGCCAACAAAACAGACTGTCAAGTTAACGGTGTGTCATTGCGATGTTGGATGTTGTCTATTGCATGTCTACATTCATTGAATGAAGGTAGGTATGCAGTGTTACTAAGATAATGGTATTTTGCACTGTACACAGCATGCAGTTCTGCCACGGTAACGCCGCGTCTAAGTCTCTCGGTCGAAAGCCTACTCACGCACTTCTGCAATACCCACTTCCTCCCTCCCTTTGTGCCCTGGAAGCATTCTGATTTACCACCCACCGCAAACAGACACGTAGTTCATTCCCCATTGTTCCAGTGAGCCTGGAGATGGTTTTTTCAATCCCTGTTTCATTCATGGGAGTAACACTGAGGAGATGAGGCAGCAGCTCTAAACAGCTCAGCAGAACTCCTCCAACCAGCCAGCTCTCTTAACAAGCTCTGACATGGGCATGTTCTCACTGGATGACAAAACAGAAAGGCCCAATCAACACTCGCGTCAAGGAAAATCAAATCACACCGCAGTCAATCCCAGAACGGTGCGTGAACCCAAAATAGAACACATCGGCCCTGCAAGTGAGCTGCACAACAGGATGAACATGAGGTCGTCCATCTCTCTGTCTCACCATCTGTCTCCTCTCTCTCCTAGGCTCCCCTTCCCTCCTCTCCTCCCCTTCTACCTCCTCCCCTTCCCTCCTCTCCTCCCTGTCCCTTTCTACCTCCACCCCTTCTTCTCCTCCTTTCCCCCCCACTCTTTCCCTCTCTTCCATCCTCTCCTCCTTTTCTCTGTCTTTCTACCCGACTCTCTAGTCGGCTCTTCTTTTCTCCCGCTCACCTTCCCCTCACCTTCCCCTCACCCCCTCCTCCTCCTCCTCTCCTGTGCTCGATCGCAGGGGGGCCATCTTACCTCCGTCCTCCTCGTCAAAGGAGTTCATGCAGGGGAAGTAGACGGCCAGAGCTTCGAAGGAAGCTGACAGGCTCATCTTGCTCTGGGAGCGCTGCATCCGCATGCCCGGGGCGGGCGCGCTGGCATCATGCCCCTGTCTGCCCATGGCGACTGGCTGTTCCCTGTCCTCTCTTCCTTCACAGCAACAAAACTGAGCACTCTCGGACGCGAGGGGTCGAACCGCCTTTCGCTAAGCTCTCACGTTCCCAAGGAAACGATGCGGACGCCTATCACGCACAGGGGTCAAGGTAGACGACGCTGGATTCAGACGGCAGAGGTCCTGAAAGGTAGCGACAGGCCACGTCGGGAAACGCAGAGAGGGAAAGAGGAGACGCAGGTGCTGCCTCGGCTGCGCGCGCGTGCTGAGTGGTGAGCTCTGTCTGCTGCGCTCCTGCTCTAACACAAGGAGAAGGGGGAGGAGCAGGACGGGCGGGCTGCATCCCTTTCCTCCAATCGGATCGCAAGCCGCTCAGGAGCGCTAGCTGCTCAGAAGAAGCTGCTTCTACCCAGAGATATAACACCCGCCCCCCCCTCCCTTGCCCCCCTCCTCCACCTCTCCGTTGCTCTCCTGCCTCTCCATCCATCCCTTTTTCAACATCTCTCTTTCACTCATTCTCATGCCAACCCCCCCCCCCCACACACACACACTCACAAACACTCTCTCTCTCTTCACATACGCAGTCACATAAGTCTCTGTTCAAAACAGCTATTACCAGGCTGTATCTTGAGCAGCTACTCTGGTCATTCACGACTCACGTGGTGCACACACCGACCCCCCCCCCCTCCCCCCATATCCAACCGTGACAACCCCCCCCCCCCCCCCTCCAGTCCATAGCCCCCCTTCCCAGGCTACCGTCAAACCAACCAGACCCCCCTCCTCTTCAGCCCTTATCCTCCCCAGTGTTATCAGCCCCCATCCTATCCATCTGCATCAGCCCAGTTCTACTCAGTACTTTTCCACAAAAAAAGGCTGCAGTGTCATCGAAACACCGTAAATCAACATCCCAGTGGAGGTTTGTGAATGTAGGCTACTTCTCCCCGAGAGCAGGTCCTCTGACTGAGTCCCTTAAGACGCAGCCGTCCCATAGGAGAGAAACAGGAAAGAACGAGAGTCAATCCAGGACAGAACGTGGAGAGAATCAGGACAGACCAGCACACCGCTGACAGCCCCCCCCCCTCCCCGTCACCCCTCTCCAGCCATGATTCATCATGTTGAGGCCACACGGAACCCAGCGGAGCCCGTATGTTCTTGTCATCGAGCCATGTTCCGGCTCACCATCCCTCCCAAAGCCAGACAGCACGTTCTGTTCGAAGGTCACAAGAAAAGAACGTCCGTTTATTTCCGAGGCGCCGTGATTGAAATGCGCTCTCAGGTGGTCCCTCGGGAATGCTTTGCTCTAACTAAATCTCCAAGACGTGACGCTGGTTGTGCCACTGCAAAGACAAAGGTCCAGACCAAATCCCTGTAAAATCTTCCTGCAGGCAAATTAAGGGCTATATGGTGGCTGTTTTGACAATCTTGTCACAGAGGCAACTGCAGTGCCCCCTCTAAGCATGATAAGCTGGCAGAATAGGCACAGCACGAGCCAATTACTGATCTCTATCTCTGCTCAAGGGTAAATATAGAACACAGCCTCTGTCCTCGTGTTCTCAACTTACAGCAACCTGGTTCCTTTTCTCTTTCTACATCCGTTCTTTTGTTCCTCTGGGTTCTCATCACGGGCCCACCTGGAGAACATCAACTCGACACGTTCTCGAGGGAGATACACGAGAACCGACTGGGTCAACTCCTATCGGGGCTATTTTCTCAGTTCAGTCAGTCACTGATGACTATCTTACCATTAGAACCAGAACTCCCCCTCCCATCCCCGTTCAGTACTAAAGGAAACCATTGTGAGGGCAGAATACATATTTCACAGCCTTGAAAACTCTTAGGAAGCGATTCGAAGGTTCCCGGTGACGCTTGCAGAGCGGCCGTGAATGCCGAGGTGAAGTTTGTCCTCGAAACGTCTGAGACGTTATGAAATGTCTGAGAAGTTACACAACGTCTGCTAGTGAAGGAGAACGGAGCAGAGAGCTGTGAGCAGGGTTCGGCAGACACGTCTCTAAAACCCAGTCTCAGTCTAAGTAGGTCTCCTTGGTCTAGAACTAGGCTTGACCTGGCGCTGAGTGGAAAGTAAAGTGGCTGAGTGGTTAGAGGAGTAGTGATCAGAAGGTCATCAGGTTACTGGCTGAGGCAGCATGATGTTGTGTCCTAGGGCAAGGCACTTCACCCTACTTGGCACTCACGTTTCCTGAGAGAGCAACGAAGGACAGCTTTTTTTGCTAAGAGTTCCCAGGAGCTGCTCTAACCCTCCGATGTGATAAAAGGGGTTCAGGAGTGTCTAGAATCGAGCTATCCAACTACATGGCGTTTGGTTCTTCTTCATTTTTGGATGAGTAAGCTTCCACAGTCTTTCAGGGGAAGTGCTGGCGTCATCAGACACTTGGCAGCGCCAGCACGGCACGTGCACTTCCTGTTTCGCACCTTTGACGTCACAGTAGGGAGTCAGGTGGCTCAGCGGGTAAGGCGTTGGGCTCACGATCGGAAGGTTGTAAGTTCGATTCCCGGCTTTGGCTACATGACGTTGTGTCCCTGGGCAAGGCACTTCACCCTACTTGCCTCAGGGGGAATGTCCCTGTACTTGCTGTAAGTCGGCTTTGGATAAAAGCGTCTGCTAAATGAATGCATGTAAATGTGAATAGTACAGTCCCTCCTATGTATCACAAATCTGACGGAGGAAGTGAAGAGGGCCAAATACAAGAAGGTGTAAACACATGCAATGCAAGGTTGCTTGCACAGTATATAGAATAGGGCGTTGGGCTAGTGATCAGAAGGATGCGAGTTCGATTCATGGCTGTGTCCACATGATGTTGTGTCCTTGGACGAGACACTTCATCCTACTTGCCTCAGGGGGGAATGTCCCTGTACTTACTGTAGTTCACTCTGGATAAGAGCGAAATGACTACCGGTAAATGTTTTGAGTGTGTTAAGTGTGTCTATCAGTGACAAAGCATAAACACATGCTTCACCTGTGGAAAATAACTGTCAAAGCCTGGAGGCTGAAATAGACAAGAATCGCAATTCGGTGCATCACATGTAGACATCGCTTTGATTCACAGAGGAAGTTATGTGTGGGGGGGGGGCTTTAAAGAACCACAACCATGAATCGGAGTGACAATAACAGTTCCTTCTCAGAGTGATGGCATCGTTCTCTGTGTTATGACCCCTTTCAGATGAAACCCAAAAAGTTCCCCACAACGAAACAATCTCGCTTGCCAAAAGTCCTAAGTGAGTGTTCCAGGACGCCGCAGAGCATTCGCACCATAACCGGTCAAGCTAATGTACCGAGTTCTTCTTTGGAGACTCCAAGTCTGTCAAACAATGGGAGATCACTGGAGAGAAATGCACCACAAATTCCATTCATCCACCGACAACAACACAAGCGGTGTAACATCCCAGAAGGGATGCGAGCGGCTGGTGAGAGGTGAAAAACAAAAAAGGGGGGGTGGGGGGGGGCACTGGAACGTGTGTGATTGATGGCGCCGGGGTTAAGGCAGAGCGTCACGCTAACCACGACCCAGCGTCTGGGAATGGTAAACACTGTCTAATGGAGAGCCGGGGTGGCTACAAGGTCCACATGCTTGCACGTGTCCACCCATCTCATTCGCACGCACACACACTTAACACTTATACCTGTTTACATTCTCTGCTTCTCTCCTGCTTGTCTTGACACAGGCCAGCCCTGCTGGTCAGGAAGTAACCCCACCACCCCCACCCCTGTTCCTGTCCCCGTGCCCCTACACACACACAGACCCACAACTCCACACCCCCCCCCCCCCCCCCCCCCCCCCTTGGCTTAGAGAGGTGCCTTCCACCATATGCTACTTGGCTGTACACTGACCAGTTTAACAGAGCGTGCTCATGGGGACCGAAGTGGAAAGAGGTTCCAGACCCGCGAGTTTGGATGCGTTCAGCCCGAGTCGCTGAACACCCGATCCACTGAGCAGCCACTTCCCAGCAGCCTCGTCGATGACTTCCCCCTCTCCTCTGGGTATCCTGTCCAGCCAGCTTCTCAGAATCACATGTAACAAGGTCATAAATGTGCAGACACCTACACACACACACACACACACACAGTAGAGTGTGGATCTTTACTGCTAAGTGACTCACAGAAGGCAAATAGACAAGTAAATGGTCAAATGGTCACATAACTACAGAACGCTGACAGAGAAATAGGAGAGGAAGAGAGAGGGAGGGAGCGGTCCAGTGGGGACATTTATTCCGTTTTATAAATGTTATTATATAAAAAATCGGCCTTGTAATGAATGTTGAAAACTAAACCGTAGCACATTTAGGAAGTCATCATCAAACATTAGCCTCACACTTAGCTACATCACCCAAGCAAGCAAAACTTTCCTCTTAGGCCCTGACTGGAACAACCACCATTATTTTTTAACCAATGCTAAACATTCACCTGCCCTCTATGTAATAATTATAATTATTCCTTTAACAGGCACTTTTATGTAAAGCAACTTACAGTAAATATAGAGACAATCCCCCCTGTATGGATATAAGTGTGATATCTGAAGAGGAACTCAGATGTATTTTTAGTGGCGGTTAAAAACAGTGTTAAAGATGGAAGGAAATGTTCAGACTGAAAAACACCCAGTGAATGAAGGCTGTGGGAGATTCATATGTTCAGTATGAAGTAACAGGCTCGGATAGTGAGTCAGACCTGAGGAAGTGGCTAGCAGCAGCTATCAGTATTAGCCTAACTGGCCATCGGGATGAAGAGTTAGATGAAGAGTGAGGCTGGTGAAAGAGTGGTTAGCCGGGAATAACGATGGGCGACCAGATAAAGGACTTGTGAATAGAGAAAGACAAGGCAGATAAGACGTTAGCAGGCTAGTAGGCCACACGAGCCTTGCATAACAACTGACTCAAGGAGAAGTCGTCTAAGATGTTGATTCATAGTAGCCTCAGTCAGCCTCAGTGACTAAGCAGAGGGACGTTTAAGCACTTTCCATGAGACGACAGATTTGTAGAACATCTTAACGTGTAGAACGTACACTTTGACAAACCGTGATACAGTGAATTGGCCTTAAGTCAAAAGCTGGTGAAAGGCCAAATGAGATGGAACATGTGATCATGTATTGAACTGGATAACCAGCATTAACCGTATTCCTGGAAAGTCAAATAACCTTGTACCGTAACAGTAGGTGGAGTGGGAAACACCTAGTCAGGGTACGTTTAAGTTATTCAAATGCAGAAGTGGACATTTTTATTCAGCTTGTTTTGGCAGCCTATTGTTTGTCTCCAGCTCTAGTGTGCTGTAACTGTGCATGAAGAATGCATTTTCATACTGTTAACGACCAAGCCAGTCCTCGACAACACTTTCAATAACTGGCTTAATGGGCTGTAATTAGTCTTTGGAGGCAGGTAAAAATAATAAAGTGCGTGAGGATGCGTGTGCGTAGTATGTAACGTGTGTTTTTAACTCTTTCCCATCCATCTCGGGCTTTGTTAAGCTGTCTGGTGAAACCGTAAAGACAACCCACACAATCGCCGACCCAATTACCTTGAACAATGTCATAAACACGCTGGCAGAACAGTGAAAGCAGGGCAATCTGGAGGGGCTTTTGATTCATAGGCCCTGTGTGGGCTAAAGAATGGATGCACCTTGATAGCGCTTTTCGAAAAACAAGCAAGCCTGACCAGCCGGTAAGTGGAAGCATACTTAAGTGTGCAGCATCTGGTTCGACTCATAATCGTAGAAAGCATCGACAGTCTAGTCAAGTGAATATAGGTCAGTGTAGAGATGAGGACAGTCCAGGACATTGGGACAAGAGGGCGCAGATAAGAAGATATGAGAGAGAGACAGACAGACAGACAGACAGAGGGAGGGAGACAGAGATAGAGAAAGAGTGAGAGACAGAGAGACAGGTAGAGAGAGTGAGAGAAAGACAGAGAGAGAGAGGAACAAGGGATCAGGTGATGTAGAGACGTAAGCTAGGAAAAAGGGAGACAGCCACAGAGACAGAGAGAACAGAGGGACACACACATATGCAGTACAGATGTGTATAAATAGTGCATATAGAGAGTGGGAATAAAGAGAGAGCGCGAGAGAGAGACTAGCTGGTTCCTGGTGCTCCATGCATCACTCTGAAAGAGACTTGTTTCACCAGCCCTTCTCCAAAGCTAATTGGGTCCCAGCTGGTGTTTGTGTGTGTGTCTGTTTGTGTGTGTGTGATAGAGAGAGAGAGAGAGTACGTGTATGGGTGTGTGTGCTGAGACAGGCCCCCCCCGTTCCACACAAGATTGATCACCTTTGTTGAAAACTCAAAGTTCGGCTTTTTAAAGCACACAACACGCACGTAAAATTATGTCCATGTAAGACAATGTAAAGTTAGGACAGGGTGATTTAGTACATGAGAAGAGATGATTAGTCTAAGTCGAAGTCTTTTGTATTATTCCCAGTTCACGGGAACTATTAGATCTGAGCCTTTGGGATGTCTATGGTTAGAATCTGTGAGGTATCAGTTTGCATCCAGGTGATGAAAGCTCTCTATTCAGTATATATCGTCACACATCAGCACTAATTGGTTGAGTGTGTGTGTGCGTGTGTGTGTGTTGGTGGGGGAGGGGGGATTAATAGGGACCCGTTGTCCAGGTTACGTGGAGCGACATAAAACGCAAGGCATTTGTAAACAGCCTTGGACCGATCGGTGGCGGAAATGCAAATAGGATCGAGGGAGATCGGTCGAGTTTCCTGTTTTGCGGCTGGAAATCCAGCCGATATTCGAGCAGCCGTCCTGGCCTGTGGTTGGCTAGCGCCGCCAGGTCACAAGGTCACCTTCCTGTCCCCCATGTCTACAGCGGCAGGGCACCAGGAGGAGACTTCGATACATTCAATATCTCAGCCTCCGACCACTGAAAGAGGAGACAAACAGGGCCTGCTCACAGGGACTCCTTTTGTCGATTTAATTTCCTGGATGCATGGAAACCACAGCTAGTAGCAATTAGAGAAGGAGGAGAAAGAGGACAATAAAGAGGAGGAGGGCAAGCAACAGAGGGAGGGGGAAGAGAGGGAAGAAGAGAGGAAAGTAAGAGAAGAAGTGGAGAGAGAAGAGCGTCAGGCATGGGAGGGAGAGAAAAAAGGGGGGAGAAGGGGGGGGGGGCATATACAAACGAGGGATTCAAAATGAAGAGGGAGAGACCTCAGACGGTCCGGATGTTTTTCTGGAATACATTTCAGACAACACACACAGACACACTCAGCCGCGACAGACACACACACTCTCTCTCCCGACGCTTTGACAGGCA
>CM059294.1:13167500-13215000 GCA_030340665.1 Neosalanx taihuensis
TATGAGCTGCCACAATTACTTCCATTATGCCTTTGTGAACGGTGAATCGTCTCACATTAAGGCTAGACATGTCGTTTCATATTTAAACCCAGGATGGTGATTATGAAACCATAAAGGGTTCGCAAACGGTGATTATGAAACCTTAACGATTACACTCTTAACGGAAGCTCTCCTCCTACACTAGAACTGCTTGTGCTCCAGTATCTACAGATTATCGGTTCATAACCGCTGGGAAAATCCACTTTCGTTCGTCTGAACCTGATTAGCTTGATTGTTCTGATGCAGTGAATCTGAATTATGATCACATGGTAAATCAGCTCGATGATTTGTTGTCTCACCCCAAACTCCCTTTGCCCAGCAGGTGCTGTTGATTTGGGCTTGCGTTGCACCTCCAGCTGAATGCTGTTACTCAACAGAGACGAGGAACAGGCTGTCTGGCTCGTTAATGAAACACTGATAACAGGTCTGACCTTTTAGCAGCCAATCAGTAAATTCAGTGTATGTGAACCTTGCATGGCGTTTAAAACTGATTCTGGGATCATGACACCGTGTCTGTCTGTCTCCAATAGGAGAAGTTCCTGGCAAATGCTCCAATCATCAGACCAGAGATGGGGTGAGACGGGGAAAAGAGAGAAGCAGAAATAGGGAGAGAGGGAAAGATGGAAACCGAGAGGGATGGGGAAAACAGGAGGATGAAAAGGGAGGGAGCAAGAAAGAGAGAAAGGGAAAGCGTAGCTGGAGGAAGAAAGACAGTAAACGGGGGCGCGGGGGGGGGGGGGGGGGGGGGGGGGAGAGCGAGGTCTGGTTGATTGGGCACATTAGGTGTCCAGAGAGGAGCTTGGCTCAGGCAGCTGTCCATGTGTTGGCAGGGTGCGTGCTCTGCCTCCTTCGTTAAAGCACACGCTCTGACCCAGCGGGGTCACCGACGCTAACGTGGGTCACACCATGCTTGACCTCTAACACCCTCCCACACTGGGTGGCGGTTCATGCCTCGATCTTCACCTGGTTCCCCACCAACAAGGGTCATTTCACCCTCCCAAGGGAATATTTTTTCTTCGGTCCATAGAAATAAAAATACATAAAAAAGAAGCATATTAATATAGAACACATTTTTTGGGGGGTGAATTATTTAACATTTAGGATAGTGAAAGGCACATCTTAAACGAGGCAGAGAGATATAAATAATTGACTCCATTCTCTTACTTGCTCACTGTAACAGATAGAAGCCAGAACAAGAGTCAAAATGTTTATCTGGTTTGACTCAGACTCCTCAACCTAGGAGGGAGGTAGCTCAACAGTTAAGGCGTTGAGTTCGTGACCGGAACGTTTGCGAGTTCGATTCCCAGCTGTGACTGCATGATGTTGTGTCCTTAGGCAAGGCAATTCACCTTAATTTCCTCAAGGGGAATGTCCCTGTACTTGCTGTAAGTCACTCTGGATAAGAGCGTCTGCTAAATGTAAACCTGTTTATGACAGCATGACAACACTAGTATTGCTAACATGGCTACGATGTGCAGTCCTGGCTAGCATCATTGACACAGGTACTGTAGCACTGCTAACAGAGAGAGCTAGCAGACCAGCCAATCAAGCTCATTGCTTCAGCCTGACCAGCACCAGCAGGCTGTGGCACGGATCACTCGGCTATCTGACCTCCATATTGTACGCTTGCCTAGAAGGATTAGCGGCTTTGATTAGCTAATGCATCCATGAACCTTTGAAAGCCACGACATCAAAGACTTCAACTCCCAGATGCCCCTGTGGCTCTGTGGCTGAGCCGTGCTGACATTCTCAAATATGCTCTTTTCCTCCGCGACCACCTTAGTGAGCGCTGGTCGGCATTTCATCCACTGACAAACAGCTTCAGCCTGATATACAATTCGGCTGTACACCTCTGTGCGTGTCAGATACGTATCAGCGAAGAAACACATTTACCGATAAGGTAAATCATCCTGCTGACTTGGTTGTGGGACCGAATGCAATCGGTCAACGAACGGAAAGCCAAAACGCAATGTCCTCAGACCGGACTTCTGTTCTTCTCCGCCCCCCCCCCCCCAACTCTCTCTCTCCTTCTCTATATTATACTCCCTCCCTTTCCTCCTCCTCGCATCCTCTTTCTCTCCTACACCTTCCTTTCTAGCTCCATTCTCGGCCCCCTCTCCCCTCTCTCTCTGTTCCTCCTTCCTCATTCTCTCCATCCTCCGCCCCCCTCTCCCCTCTCCTCTCTCTCTGTTCCTCCTTCCTCGTTCTCTCCATCCTCCGCCCACTCTCCCAGTCTCTCCGGAGCGTTGGCACTCAGTAGCTCTCCATGAAGAGACTTGGAAGAGCGAGCCTCTCTCCAGGGACTTGTGCTCTCTATCCTGGGTGAACACAGTGTTCCACTTCATGCAGATCACCCCTCACTCCGCTCCAAACAGTGTTCATCTAGGCCAAGATGTTCCCAAGGCAAAGAAATCAACAAAACCTCTATTTGTGTGTCGCCTTGGAATGGATGAATAGCACTTTTGGAAGAGTTTGTGTGCTATCTGACTGTTTTCTAGAGAGGGGACGCAACAACGTACGGTCTGACTGTGTGTGTGTGTGTCCGTGTGTAAAATTGTACCGTTCTTTTTACAATAATGGTTCTGCTGGAAGAACAAGACTGTATTTTTTTTATTCCTCCAATCAATGCAAGCCCTTCAGTTCATGTGTGCCAGGAGGCGCTTGATTGTGTTTTTTATGCAACAACCCATATTACTAACAGCTTCTCTCAGTAATGCCAGCAGCTGGATCTATAAATGGAGGAGATTTAAAAGAATCCTGCCATGCACATCTTTTGTTGGTCGGATAGTAATAAATACTATTTCACCTCATGATCAGAAAATGTCGCAATGCGGAATAAACGTTTTAAGCATTTGTCCCCTGTTATTCAAGTTCAGCACTACTCACATATTTTCCGATATCATTTATTTCGGGTAGAATTTTTAAAGACTTCGGCTGGAAGAAGTTAAAAGCAACTCATTTGAGTGAATTTGTTTTTGTTTTGTTTCAACAAATTAATGAACCTTCTAATAGTTGAACAGCTACTGATGGAATATATCATTAAAAAAAATGTCTTTAAGGAAAAATGGACCAAACCACGATTGGTAAAGAATGCACTAATCACATTAACTATTTTAATTACAGTCTCAGTCAGTCAAGGTGGAGTTATTAGACTGAGAGACAAACGCACATACACAGTGTCAAACTGAAAACAACACAATCATCTAGATGTCTTTCGCGTCATCTCTCTCCTTCATCTTCAATGATGTCGCTAATCTTATGGCTCTTGACTGACACTGAGGTAGAATATTGGGTTTCTATAGCAACGGGCCACCTCATCCATTCCTCCTTCATTTCACCTCGCTCCTTTGTTCCCTCTACATTCCTCCACAACCCCCCCCCCACGTTATTCTGTCCTTCCCTCATCCCTCTCTCCATCTCTCTATTCCTCCCTCCATCCCTGTACACTGCATTCCCTGACACTAGGCAGTGGCTGCCAAGGTCATAACGAGTTCATAAGGGAATGGATATTTAAGAGTGTTGATTTGTAATCCTGTTACATCCTAGCTGGACTAGGGGTCCATGTATAAGGCTGTAGTCCTCAACCCTGGAGCACCAACTACACATATGAGCATCTATCAAGCTGAACATGTACACTAACACTGGGAAGTCTCTTTTCTACACCGACTACTGCAGAGGTACACAGCTCTATGACATAGTCTGACCAATGAGAATGCAGAGGAAAATAATGAGAACATTCCCCGAAAAGTGAACCGATCAATCCGAGCATTCTCCAGGCGCTTGTGTGCATGGTTCTATCAAACTGCAGCTCTATTCAAGCGGAACAGGTACCCTCCTCTCCTCTATTGGAACATCACCAGCCCTCCTGGTAGAACAGGTACTCTCCTCTCCTCTATTGGAACATCACCAGCCCTCCTGGTAGAACAGGTACTCTCCTCTATTGGAACATCACCAGCCCTCCTGGTAGAACAGGTACCCTCCTCTCCTCTATTGGAACATCACCAGCCCTCCTGGTAGAACAGGTACTCTCCTCTATTGGAACATCACCAGCCCTCCTGGTAGAACAGGTACCCTCCTCTCCTCTATTGGAACATCACCAGCCCTCCTGGTAGAACAGGTACTCTCCTCTCCTCTATTGGAACATCACCAGCCCTCCTGGTAGAACAGGTACTCTCCTCTATTGGAACATCAGCAGCCCTCCTGGTAGAACAGGTACTCTCCTCTATTGGAACATCACCAGCCCTCCTGGTAGAACAGGTACTCTCCTCTATTGGAACATCACCAGCCCTCCTGTTAGAACAGGTACTCTCCTCTATTGGAACATCACCAGCCCTCCTGGTAGAACAGGTACTCTCCTCTATTGGAACATCAGCAGCCCTCCTGGTAGAACAGGTACTCTCCTCTCCTCTATTGGAACATCAGCAGCCCTCCTGGTAGAACAGGTACTCTACTCTCCTCTATTGGAACATCACCAGCCCTCCTGGTAGAACAGGTACTCTCCTCTATTGGAACATCACCAGCCCTCCTGGTAGAACAGCCTCTCACCCCCTCCTCTGTCTCTTCCGGCCTTCCTGTTAGGGACACTAAGTGCCTGGCCAGCTCCGCATCACAGTGGGCATAGAGAAGACCACACCGGCCTTGCAGGCACAGAAGCACAAACACAGACGTGGGCACATACGCGCGCGCGCACACACACACACACACGCTCATCCTGAGTGCTGACCCTGGATTACACAATGACACGATGTGAGTACACAGACATGCCAAACACACAAACCTCTTCTCTTTCTCTATGTTGCAATCAGTGCTGCATCAAAAACGCACCCTGCTCTTACCTCATGGTTAATGAATAAAGAACTATTCATTTAGCAGACTCTTTTATCCAGAGCGATTTGCAGCAAGTACAGGGACGTTCTCCCTGAGGCAAGTAGGGTGAAGTGCCTTGCCCAAGAAGGACACAACATTATGTAGCCACAGCCGGGAATCAAACTCACAACCTTCCGATCACGAGCCTTAACCGCTGAGCCACCTGACTCCTAATATAGCAGTATGGATGCATCTGATCTTAATACGGTATTGACATCGTTTCGATAATACCCTGTTGGTGAGGCGTTGATAAGGTATTAAGATGGTCATGATCACGCATCGACATCGTTTTAATGAGGTATTGACATCGTCTTGATGAGGTATCGACAGGGTCTTGACGAGATCGCGATAAGATAACGACAGCATGAGGCTATGCGAAGGTATCGGATGGGTCTCCGCCAATTATCGGTCAGTTACAGCTGAGGAACACCGTGGTGAGTACCGTGGTAAACAGTGTTTTACTGTACACAGGAGTGCGACCCTTCGTATGTGTGGTGACACATCCTGCCAGCTCCCATCACCCCCTCTGAGTGGTTTACGGGTCTCACTGGAACAGGCCATTCAAAAGGCACTTAGCCCAGCTGAATCTGGGTTTCTGGGTGCCAGAACATGTTATGATTGGCTGTTATGAAGCAGAGGTCTGACTATGGGGGCACAGCGCATGGATCACAGAGAGAGAAGGGCTGACAGGAACGTTATACTGGCAGCGGGGGGGGATTTAGAGGTGGGTGGGGGGGGACAGAGGGGGACTTGGGTGGGAGGGAGGGGGCAGGGACAGTGGTTGTGGGGTAAGGTTACAGGTACTTAGGAGCTGGCGCCAGAAGACAGTTTAGAGATAGGAGGGACACACACACGTCTCGTCCCACAAAAGCAGAACACAACACAAACAGGAAGCACAGTTACACAACCACTGGATGCGGCAAGCGACAGGTAAAGAAAGAACAACATCACACAGAAGCTGCCCTTCAAGAATATCTCTCTAACCAGCATTCTTTAATAAACCTCTTTGGAAAACCTTTCCACAATATGTGACAACTTTCCTATTGAGTCATTGAAGGTTTGACGGCATGTAACTGAGGCGCCTAGTGTAAACTCTAATGACGCTCATACACTGGATACTGATGAGACTTAAAGAAAGTAACTCTTAGGGAGTTACGTAAGATCCAAAGCTTGTAGTGTTGAGGACAGTTTTGAAGCCTGGTGTTGGTGTCCCCAGGGTTTGTGATAAGCACCTGTGTCCTGCTGTGAATGCACCGCGAGGCTGATGAAGTCTTATGAAAGCACTAAAGCTAATCTGCAAGGGAAACTTAAGGGGCTTCCAGAACCTGCTTTGTCTGTATGCTTGCTCTTGTCTTTGACAGCAACCGGGCTGTTCTTAAACTCCATCTTATCTTCAGACGAGGTTTGAGGGACGAGCTTGAGCCAGGTTGGGTGTTTGGGGGGGGAGATGGGGCTCGCTCGGTTGGTTATTTTTATGTCAGCAAGATTAATTAAGGATTGATAGATTAGTATTTCAAATGATTTCAAAGAGGGTTTTGATGTTTCGTTATAAAGTCTTTTAGAAGTAGCAGTATGCTAACCCTCTCATGTCTGGTTTGATGTAAAACATAAATTAAGTGAGAGATCAGGCCCTTCCAGTTACATGATTTACAAATAACTCAAAATGGAGAGCAAAAGATTCCAGAGACAAATGACATGTCACATCTCTGCTAATGTGCATGATATTCCTGCGATACTGTCTAAACTACACTCAGCCGAACGTATCTCAAGCTGTTTGTGGACAGCCTGTCTGTGCAGTGTTGTTATTCCGTCTCCACAGTAACAAAGTACAGTTTACAGTATTGACTGACATTATTAAAGATTAAGAGTTTGGTGGCAGGAAGTTGCAGGTATTTCCACTGGTATTAGTGGGTGGTATGAAGGCTGTAGATATCTATACTGGTATTAGTGGGTGGTATGAAGGCTGTAGGTATCTATACTGGTATTAGTGGGTGGTATGAAGGCTGTAGGTATCTATACTGGTATTAGTGGGTGGTAGGAAGGCTGTAGGTATCTATACTGGTATTAGTGGGTGGTAGGAAGGCTGTAGGTATCTATACTGGTATTAATGAGTGGTAGGAAGGCTGTAGGTATCTATACTGGTATTAGTGGGTGGTAGGAAGGCTGTAGGTATCTATACTGGTATTAGTGGGTGGTAGGAAGGCTGTAGGTATCTATACTGGTATTAGTGGGTGGTAGGGAAGCAGTAGGTATCGATACTGGTATTAGTGGGTGGTAGGAAGGCTGTAGGTATCTCCATTAGTATCAATGGATGGTAGGGAAGCAGTAGGTGGTCTGTAGTAAGGGTGGTACATCAAGGTGCACACAGGCAGGTAGATGTTACCTGAGGTCAGCTTCTGAGATACTCCTGGGCAGGAGGTCCTCTTCAGTCCCCTCCCCCTGCTCCTCCTGATTGGCTACGTTAACTGCTGACCCTTCCTGTTCTGCCTTTGCTACCCGCTTCTTCCTCCCCCCTTTCTCCCCTTCCTGCTCCTCCTCCACCTCGCCCAAATGCTCTTCCCCCTCGGCGGACACGCTTCTCGACTTTGATTGGCTGACGACGTGACAGAAGCAACGAGCGGAGCGCATGCAAAGCAGAAAGGAAACCAAATGAACAAGTGAAGTAGAGTGTAAACAAGGTCAAGACCGAGAGAACAAAAGTGATGGAGAAAAAGAAAGCAAAGACTAACTTGTTGACAGACTAT
The DNA here is from genome assembly GCA_030340665.1 of Neosalanx taihuensis. NCBI lineage: Eukaryota > Metazoa > Chordata > Actinopteri > Osmeriformes > Salangidae > Neosalanx > Neosalanx taihuensis. Next base: position 13,175,150 of record CM059294.1, read on the forward strand.
AAATGTAAGAATGCATACAGTAAATGATCATGTATGTGTTTTAACATTTTGACATGACAACATTGTTTCTGCATCCGTACGTTGCCAGGTATGGTGACATCCCCCCCCCCCCCCCCCCCCCCCCCCTCGAGGAGATGGGAGAGTTCAAACATTTGGCTTCAGTGGCTTTCGCTAGGCAGAGCCAAACCTGAACTCACCAGGTCATGGGAAGGTTCACAAAGCTAGCAGTGCCTTCCCCTTACGCCTCAAACCAACCAAGTACAAACGTTTGTTACAACTGAAAAGGTTTGGACGTGGTAACGGCAGTTCAGAAATATACTTCTGGGGGTGGAGATCCAACCAAACCTGGCAACCTCTGACCTTGATGGGGTTTTTTTTGGGCCATCCATCAGCAGAGTGGCAACTTACCTGATCTTGCGGTTTCCTTGCGGCCGCTCTGATTGGACAGACATGTAGCTCGTGCTGCTGAAGCGAGAGGCGCTACTGGTTCTCGACACAGCGGACACGTCGCTTACATCACTGTCTGAAGACTTAGCCGACAGGTTGTCAGAACCCCGATGACCATCCCTCCCAGAACGCTGGGAAATAAAAGATAATTATTATCGTAAATAGTCATCCAAAATATAACAAATACAGAATTTATGATCGAAAACCTCTCACAGTTATACTCTCACCAAGGTAAATGGTAGCTAACACAGAATATAAGGAGGGCAAGATTATGTTTAGTTGCTGGATACACCACTGGGTTCATTATTATGTTTAGTTGCTGGATACACCACTGGGTTCTATGTCTATGATTAAAATGACAGAACGCAGGTGTGCTTGTATAATATTTGGATGGCAAAGCCCCCAATCAGAGCCTAATTCAGTCTACTGCAAATATAGACGAACATTAACTTGTCGACGACCAAAAGACTCCATTGTATTTATTTGAACAGACGTCTAACTCGTTTCCTTCTAAATCAACTGTGATCCAGATTGAGAGGCTGTGATTAGTGCAGGTTGGTTCTGAGAGTAGAACAGTGAGGACATGTAAAGAGAGAGTTACAGAAGGAGATTAGACTCTAAAGCCAAGCTAGCCTGGAAGATTACATTTACAGTATTAGCGCTGGTTTATAGTGTCCATATCACTCTCTCCTCTTATTCCTTCTTCAGCTCTCAACATGAGAAGGATCCATTCATTCATGAATATGTCACTATAATGTACCCTGCACATGCTGGAAGATGAAGACAGAGGGAAAGAAAGGATCACAAAGAAAGATGAATTAAAAGAACATATTGCTGTGTGGTGCGTCTCTTTGAGAGGAGACAGTCTAAAATGTAAACACACTCTCGTCTAGGGCACTTCAGAGTGGATTAACTCCACATTAACAGAAAGCTGACTAATGTCTTTTTATATCGGCATTTGAATCGAGCCACTTCATGAAGAGAATTAACCGGTTCTTTCCACCGCATAGCTGACATCATATCACAGTCTTAAGAGGGAAGACAATACAGTCTGGCTGCTCAGAGTTTCACTCTCTGTAGCTGCAGCCAAAACCTGTAAGTGTGTGCGTGAATGTGTGTGTGTGTAAGTAAGTAAAGTCTGTGTGTGTGTTCGTGCGTGTGGTTGTGAGTGTATTCGTGCGTGTAAGTGTGTGTGTGTGTGTGTGTGTGTGTGTGTGTGAGTGTGTGTAAGCGTGTGAGCCGTGCGTGCGTGTGCATGTGAGGGACCCGTACCTTGCCGTGGTAGTCCTGCTCCAGCCGCGAGTCGGAGCCTCCTCCATGTTTGAACTGGTTCATCTTCAGCTTCATCTGCCGGGTCCTCTCCTCCACCTCCATCGCACCTGGGGACAGGAGCAGAGGCAGGGGCCGCTCAGACGAGGGGCACACACCCTGTCCCTGGCCCCACCCTCCATCCCCTCACCTCCCCAAGCACCTGGGCTGGCGTCAGGAGGCCTAAGGAGGCTTGGCGGTTGCAAGAATGCCGCGTGCATGAGGGGACGTTCATCGCTCACGTAGCCTTCGGAGTGACGTGCACAGATGGGGTTCGTTTTGGCGGATCTGACAGGAGTCGGCAATGTGGGCAGAGCTTCAACCTGAAGTCTGATCGGCTGGTTTGGAACGCCGCCATATTGCCTACTCCCGTCAAGTTCCTGTCCATCTCCGCAGGTGCGTAGTGAGGGTGGGGGGGGGGGTGTAGGGAGGAGTGGACTGACAAGGTGATCGGGGCAGGCTGCCCCCACACACAGGCGGATGGATACAGACACACAGAGCTCTGTACATGCTTCATTCCATCGTATTTTAAAAAGGGTTCCCTCTCAAGACTAAACATCTCCAGTTCCTGGGGGGACCACAGGGACCGTGGCATTTTGGAACAGTCACACAGCCCTGCGACAGCGTCAGGGCTCGTACCGCCTCGCTCAAAACCCCGGCTACTCTACATTGAGCTGCTCAAACCGCCAACAGAACTCGACAAAGCTCCGGAGAGTTCCGTAGGCTTCTGAAAAGGGCAAACGAATTTGTGGGAAATGGCAAGTATGAATAATTCCACATTTCGTCAGACGGAAAACACAGTGCTATGCTAACATCGCCAGGAGAACTTCCAGAACTTTCCGATTCACTTTGACTTATATTCCTGTATGTTCTACAAATGGACAGAATCAGCTTTGCAGTTAGATGGCTGCTCCTGGTAACTTCTCGCACCTTCTGTCGTGCCAAACCAGCACGTTAAGACGAGGACAAGACGTGACAGTGGACGTTCACATTCCAGAGCGAGGACAAGTGTGACAAACTCGCCGAGCTAAAGTCCGGGTGAGCTCCCAACCATCTGTGCTTCACTCGTGGGGTGATTTCAGGCACTCGCATGTCCGTCAGTGGACAGGGATCAAAGCCCTGTTTGTTATCCTACCTGCGTCTCCATTCTGGGGACCATTCTCTGTCCTTCCCTCTACTTTTCAGTTAACAAGAGGTGAGGGAGAGCACACCCACACACACACACACACACACACACACACACACACACCCACACACACACACCCACACACACACACACACACACACACACACCCACACACACACACACACACACCCACACACACACACACACACCCACACACACACACACACACACACACACACACACACACACACACACACACACACACACACACACACACACACACACACCAGACACCAGGACCCACGCCAGAAAAAGAAAACAGCACAGAGCGAATCAATGAATGAATGAACTGAACCCAAAGACACAGCTTTGTTAACGGACCCCAAGAAGAGAAATACTCCAAATATTTTCCTTTCACAGAAATGAGGCTAATTCACAAGCGATCCATTCATTCTTTCGTGAATCGTGATCATTTTATCTGGAAGGGAATCGCCTCAGACGAGTTTATAGACTCTATGGTGGCAGACAGACAGCAGCGAAGCCAGCCTGAGTGACTGTTCCGAATGAACATGCTGACAGATAAGCAGGCACACGCAAACCAGGCAGACAAAGTGTGGAAAATCAGCAAAGAAAGTCGCTTTTCTGAAGTATGGATAGGGGGGAGGGAGGGAGGAAGCAGGAGGAGGAGGGAGGGGGGGGCATGGGGAAGAGTTGGGGTCAAGGAGGATGAGGGGGAGGAAGTGGAGAGAGGATGAAGAGAGCGAGGACAGGAAGGAGGAATCGAAGTGGGTCAGCGCACAACAGTAGAAGAAGTAGGGACAGACCTGAGTTCCTCCGAGCGGGCGAGTCCGTGTCTTCTGGGATCACATCACACAACGGACAGACAGACAGAGGAGAGGAGATGACTGTGAGAGGGTGCTCGGAGGGAGGGGGGGGGGGGGGGGGGGTCCACCACGCAGGAATGGGTGGGGAGTCAGTGTGAGGGAGGAGGACAGGATGGGGGGGGGAGGGCGGGGGCGGGAGGGGGAGGGGGGAGGGCGGAAGGGGAGGCACACGACAACACAACACCACAAGACACAACAACAGCAACAACAACAACAACAGCAACAACAGCAACAACAAAGGGACACCAACCACCAAAGCACATGACGGAAAGAAACAAAGTGAGTGAGCAGAGGCCTGTGGGAGCCGAGGGGGGGGGGGGGGGGATCTGAGAAGGAGAAGGGCAGTGTTACTGAATCAGAGGGACAGAGAAGAGAGAGGAGCAGAAGGGTTTCTTTGCTCTGAGGGGGGAAAAAAGAGCGCTGGAACTTGAAGGAGACGTTAACACGGAGAAGAAGGAGCAGGAAGGATGGAGAGACCAGAGGCTCGAGACCTTGGAGAGGAAGAAAAGGAGTTGAGGTAAAGGGGAAGGCGGAGGAGGAGGAGAGGAGCCACTCGAGTCGGGGACGACTGTGGAGAGAGAGGCATTCTGGGAAATAAAAGAACTGCAACAGTAACCCAATAACTGAAAGCGTACATCCAGCAGCAAAATAAGAGAGAAAAGAATTGCATAACAAAAAAAAATATGTACTATACAAGTAGGTCCAGCCAGAGCTGTGTTTCTACACATGACAAGTCCCTGGACGATCACTGAGACAACCACACAGCGAGGGGCTCATTCTGAGACACTGTGCCCCTCCAACAAAACTGTTTTTCCCCCTCCTCACCTCTTATCCCTTCATACATATTCATACAGTTCCTCCTGGGGTCTTTAGAGGGTTAGAAAACGCTGAGTTTCCTTCTCTTTCCTTCAGTTATTATTATCATACCCCCCCCCCCCCCTTGCTCCGAAGATGATGAGCTGTGCTTTCATCTCTGCATCATTAATCAAAGAGCTCTCGCCTCGCGCCGCTGTCCTTGCGTAACAGAGCCTCGCTGCTGACCTCGAGTCTGGACGAGCAGTAGCTATGGCGACGCAGAGTTGGGACCCTCACAGTGAGTCGCTCCAGGGTATGAGCGAGCCTGGCCATTAAGTCACGTCGGTTATCGTATCGTTGATGTTTTGTTGTTGTTGTTGACCTGTGGTTGAGGTTTTGCCCCCCCACCCCGACCCCACACACACACACACACACACACACACACACACCACCCCGCCTCAGCCCGAGTCTCAGCCTCCCTCCCCGCCTCTGACCGAGAGGAGCTGCGTAGAGGCCGGGGGCCGAACTGCCGTGGGACACCCCCCCCCCGACTTCAGAAGCGATTAGATAACATTTTGCATTCAGCACAATGATGCCCCGTTACGCAGAATAATTAAGAGTCAGGCCAAATATGGAACAGCAGGCAGCATCTGTCTGGTCCAGCTTTGATCCCACTGTGCTGGCTAGGGTAACACAGGTAGCTCATCCAAAATCAAAGCCCCCCCTACCCCCCACCCCCCCACCTCGCCCCCCTGCAACGAAAAAGCACTTTGCCGCGTATGAGGTCCACTTCATCGGTAAGCAAGCAGAGCGATCGAGATGAGCGCGGCAGCAAAAAAAGACCGAGGCCGGCCCTGCCCCCCCCCCCAACCCACCCCCCCTTCACACCCACCCCCTGCCAGGCTGCTCCACATAGAACAATCCGGGATAGAAAGAGTGAGAGAGAGAGAGAGAGAGAGAGAGAGAGGGGGGGGGAGAGAGAGAGAGGGGGGGAGAGAGAGAGAGGGGGGAGAGGAGAGAGAGACAAGAGGCGAGAGCCACAGAAAGACTGTGACTGAGAGGGTGAGGAGGAGAGCCAGGGGTGAGGAGGAGGAGGAGGCAGGGGTGAGGAGGAGGAGAGCCGGGGTGAGGAGGAGGAGAGAGCCAGGGTGAGGAGGAGGAGAGCAGGAGTGAGGGGGAGGAGAGCCAGGAGTGAGGAGGAGGAGAGCCAGGGGTGAGGAGGAGGAGAGCCAGGGGTGAGGAGGAGGAGGAGCCAGGGGTGAGGAGGAGGAGGAGAGCCAGGGGTGAGGAGGAGGAGAGCCAGGGGTGAGGAGGAGGAGAGCCAGGGTGAGGAGGAGGAGGAGAGCCAGGGGTGAGGAGGAGGAGGAGAGCCAGGGGTGAGGAGGAGGAGGAGCCAGGGGTGAGGAGGAGGAGAGCCAGGGGTGAGGAGGAGGAGGAGAGCCAGGGGTGAGGAGGAGGAGGAGAGACAGGGGTAGAGGAGGAGGAGAGCCAGGGAGAGAGGAGGAGAGCCCAGGGGTGAGAGGAGGAGGAGGAGAGCCAGGGGTGAGGAGGAGGGAGGAGAGCCAGGGGTGAGGAGGAGGAGAGCCAGGGGTGAGGAGGAGGAGAGCCAGGGGTGAGGAGGAGGAGGAGAGCCAGGGGTGAGGAGGAGGAGAGCCAGGGGTGAGGAGGAGGAGGGAGCCAGGGGTGAGGAGGAGGAGAGCCAGGGGTGAGGAGGAGGAGAGCCAGGGGAGGTTTGCACAGGCACACAGGAGTATCAGACAGCGTCGGCTGGGAACTCTGACCAGTTTTCAGCTGGAGCGGCGAGCATAAAACCCCGAAGCTGCTAAGCAACAGCCCCGCAAGTCAGGCTGCAGCCACGGTAAACACCGGCTCGGCTGAAAGACCTTCTAATGGCTGCCTGAAGATCGTTTAAATGCATCTCCGTCGACTGGCGGCTGACGCGTTCATGGGTACCTAGGCGACGGGCCTCATGGACCCTGGCATCTGGCCCTCTCTGTCATAACCAGGGCCTCGTGCGCAGGTGTACACCCGCGAACGCCATCCGCCTACCTGTCATTCCCACTAGACTGGTTAAAGTGGATAACTGATTATAATGATTCTTAATCGCAACTTCATTGGAGGATTTCAAAAGAATTGCCACTTGCTGGTTTCTTCTAAACAGAATTGGTTCAAGAGGATAATTGATTATAATGAGTCTTATCGCAACTTCATTAGAGAATTTTCTAACACTGATGGCTTGCAGTGGTGAGCTGAAGACCAGCTGTAGACGCTTCTCTTCAGCAGCACCCTAGGATGGCAGACAGGACCCAGTCCCCTTCAGGAGGCCTCTGTTGCGTTTGGGTAGAGGGAGTTGTTACAGTACGGCGGACAACCGTGACAACCCTTAACCCCCCCCACACCCCACCCCCACCCACCCCACCCCCTTTATGGAGCCTTGGCCTGTAAGTAACCAAGCCCCAACCTCAGCACAAACTACCAGAGAGAGAAAGAGAGAGAATGGTTGGGTTTGGTGACAGTTGAAAGATAAAAAGGTTTCTTGTATTTTCCCCCAAGAAGGCCACTGGTCATGCAAGGATTGGCCTGAGTAATAGAAGTAAAGGCAACAAAATGGACACATAGCAACATAGCCCACAAAAACAATTACAGACCTTTAGTTTCGTGCAAACTAAGTGCTGCAGAACCCCAACAAGGTCCATGTTATCCTCCATTACTTTGACCAGGGAGGATCTGTTCTATAGGCTGTATTTCTAGGTGTCAAAACAGCAGATGTCCACAGCAAGACCATCCTGCGTCAGATAGACCGGTCCGATACTTTGACGTGCGTTTGATTTATCCCACAGTCTGTGACCGTCTCGTAAATCAAACACGCACTCAAGTATAGCGGTGCGGGTAAACCGACCACCTGGCTGGGTGGGGGAGGGGGACGGGTGTGGCGGGGTGTCTCCCTCGCACCCCTGAGCCGTTCAGAACCTTTCTGCTGGTCCTCCCAGGTCACCTCTACAGCAGGGCAGCCCAGAGAGACAAAGTGAACACATCACAGCGTCGTGGGACCCTTAGCTCTGGGCATGCTGCACATCCAGCACTCCTATTTTATACGTGTGCTTATTGTAGCTGTATTATGTGTGATAATGTGTTCATGAGTACAAACTAAAACAGTAACACAATTGATGGTAAAAATAAATTGTAAAATGTGTCGTAAAAACCGATGGAATTTCAGTCAACTAATTGTTTTATTTATTGTTATATTTACTTTTGTAACTAGGCTTTGTGGTGCGTTGGGAGACAAGTGCAGTACCAACGCTGAGGACAGGCTCCCTCCTAAAGATTATGAACACTGCTCCATCTGCTGGCCACATGCTGTAACAACCAGCCTCTCCAGGTCCGTCGGCTAGGTTACTTAGCACAGGGCAAGATGCCACCTCAGAGAAAAATCTCCTTGGACTTAAAACTAGTCTACGCCTATTCATATCAAGAGAGCCAAACCTCTGAGACCGAGGTATATCACTAGGAAAGCACCAAAACTAAACTGTCATCTGAAGAAAAACGTCCGATGAATCTATTTTTTTAAAACAAGGGTCAGACCAAGAGTTCCACTGACAAGTCTGCTACCCTAGCCAGCGTTTCCTCTGGAAACGTCCTCTCCTTTCACTGTCACGGAGACCCCTGGACACTGGATTGGACGTTCTGGAGCCTCTAATCAAACTTGTCGTGTTAATTTTTCGGTCAGGAGAATACAGCGTTCCGACACTTGAACGAGGACTAGGAATGGGTTCTCAAATGGTTCTAACAGAGAGATAGGGCGTGAGGTCTTGGAAGGGGGGAGGGGGGGGAGGGGGGGTGAGCCTAGCTCACTCAGACAGCCCTCCACCTCACACTCGACCGTTACACTCACCAGCGGGACAGAGGCGCTGTCCTTTAATATACGAAGACTACGATCAAACCAGGAGGGACAAAAGGACTCTTGTTCAATTAACACTGGACTTAAGAGTCAGAGTTTTTGTGACATTGTTTTAATACTTTTCTGTACTTTTGGTAGAGAAACTTGCCTTTTCTCCCATTCACAGGTGGGGCAGGGGGGTTCTCCTGACAGTCTGGAGGAGGGGGGGGGGGGGGGGGGGGGGGGGGGGAGAGAAGATGGCCAGACGTACACGCGCACACACACAAACGCACGCGCACACACACAGGTACAAAACTGAAAACCTGACCGATACATCGATACACCCACACCTGCAAGGACCATGCAGAGCACAGCAAACGTGATAGACACTACACACACTACCCAAACTACACACACTACACACTACACACACACACAGATGGAAGAGGAGGAAGTGAAGGCTGTGGGAGACTCCAGTGTCTGCCTTCTCAACACTCCACCAGATCTCTCCATCTCATACTCCTCACAGGTGACCTGCGTCGACTGTGATAACCTGAGCTGAAGAACACGGACGAGAGAAAAAGGAGAAGAGAGAACCCACCTTGTTGACCCTCACACGCCTCGAGGGTGAAAGGTCATTTGGGCACAGCCCCTCCCCTGCTCCCTCTGACAGGAGAGGGAGATAGAGACAACCACGGTGAGTGTGCGGACACCTTTACATCTTCAGACTTCAGAGCACAGGAATGATGATAAATCACTAAAACCGCCCGCCAATCAGGAGTCAGGTGGCTCAGTGGTTAAGGTGCTGGGCTGGATATTGTACTGTAATAATACTAATATGGTGTTCATCTAGCAGAACCCTTTAACCAAAGTGACTTACAAGGGAGAGCTGAGCCTGTGACCTCTTGATCGGAACCGATTTCTCCAGCTGCTGAGCTTACACCTGCACCCCCCCCCTCCCTTGCAGCCCCCCCTGACCCACACCCCACCCCAGATGGTGGGAGGGAAAAAAGGAAAAGAGGCAGAGAGGAGAGGAGAAGGGGAGAATGGAGGGCAGACTGGGCTCACTGCCAGCAAGACTGTGGCGTGCTCATGGCTCCTGACAATGATGAAGGAGTTCTGGGAGGGCTTTGACAAGTTCCCCGGCGCCGTGCTCTTTCGCTCTCCCTCTGCCTCCCACAGTCTATCTCTCTCTCACTCTCTCCCTCTATTTCAAAGCCAATCCATTCTTCCCCTCTTCCTTTTCGTAGCAGCGGCGCCACGCAAACGCGAGCTTGTCACTTTCAGCATCGTGAGGTTCACGGTTTGCGACAAGCCTTGTTAGGACGAGTCACAACCCTGAAGCAGGCGTTGATCCAGAGGCAGGGCGTAAGGGGAGTGGATCAGAAGCACCCAGGAAGCTCTAAAGACCCCCAACACGGAACCCTAAAGACCCCCCACATGGAACTCTAAGAGCCCCACACACTTGGAACCCAATAACCCCAAAACATAATTTTACAACTAAAGTGACAGAAATACAAAAGCCATGAAGACAGATCAGGAATGAATCTAAGAAGGTGTAACACACACACACACAAACACATTTTTTAACAGAACCCACAACAAAACCTAAAGCAAAGCCATCTCAATTATTCACGAATTCTAACACAAATGCTAAACTGTATCAAAATGACAAATCCTACAGTACCGCAAAAAAAAATCGACAACGGACCCCTGCGAACTCAAGAACCCAAACTGGACAGAACCCACGAACAGAAGAACCACAACACAGAAACAGCCAAGGACCTAGACAGAACAAGGACCAGCTTTGAGATCATGGGACACACGAACCCGCTGCGGTCTACAGAACAGTACAGAACCTCACACGCACGGACAGTCTGCAACTAGGCTAGGAGGAGACCAGGGGAGGGGGGGGGGGAGGGCAGAGAATGACCTGACCCCTGCTATCCCGGCCACCTGCCTTGCAGACAGGTTTGGTCTTTCAAGTTGGGGGGGGGGGAGGGGGAGGGGTTACAAGCTCCACTAGCTCCGCCCCCCATCTGAGAGAGCAAAGCCTTCACAGGAAGTTACCAGACCTTCACAAGCCTCCGTTCCTTCAGATCCATCTTCTGAGCAGGAAGTAGGAGAAAGGAACCGAGAGAGGGGGGGGGGGTTACGTTACAATGGGAGACCACACAACCCATTTCACCAGCCAAGGTTACAATACAATGTGCATGTTTGTAAGCCTTTCCTGGTCACACAGGGGGCGGGCAGGACATTCAAAACGAACGCACACAAGGAGGGATGGGAAAGGCAGCTGTCTGGGACAGGCGGTTTGTTTTTAAAACGAATGGGCTTTCATTTTCAGAGCGCCTGAACACTGTTGGCCTATGACAACGGCTTCTGCCATAGCCCATGATGCACTGTGTCAAAGTCACAAGAGGAACCAATACATTTGCTTTGAGCCAATCAAAAGGAGTCGTCGTTCAAACGAACCAATCGCAAACCAACGCAATCCAGCACGAAACCAAACACACACACCGCTATCCTCTCACTAAGAAGAACACACACCGCACACACACACGCAGCCGAGGACCTCCGTCGAAAAGTGTCAAATGGAAAAATACGAACTTACTTCTGTCCAGTTTCCCCTGGGGGGGCAGTTGGGGTAGTTGCCGTCCTCTCCTGTTGGACATGGGCGTGCTGTTGGGGCTGGTTTGGGCTGATCCGCTTTGGGGGTGCGCCCTGAGTGCGACACAGAGGGGGTGACAGGGGGGGGGAGGGGGTGAGGGGGTGAGGCCCAGATGGGACGAGCAGAGCCGCCTCTTGAGCGCCTCAAGGCCCTGCAGCCTACAACTCCCAGAAAGCACGTGGGCTCGTCCAGGTTAACGAGATCGCTTCGTAAGCGCGAGTGCTGTCACGTCAACAGTTGTGTTAAGGGTTCAAAAACAACAAAGGAAACTATATTCTGCAACACAAAAATAGGATCTGAAGTAAGAAGCATTCCAGTCAATTGAACAAACAAGGGATTGGAAATTGTCTCAATATATCCAAATAAAGTGGAGATGGCTGACTTAGAAAGACTTCATTTTGAAAATACTCTGATCAAAACAAAACCAGTTATTACAAAAGCTAAAGAAATCCTTCTAAGTCAGTATCTCCAGCCAGGTGAATTAAGCAGGTAACAGCAGCAAATGGTATTTGGCACATGCCAGGTGAGGAGGCTGCGGTTGAGGTAGGACGTTGCTGTGGAAGAGAGGAGATGCAGGGTGGAGGTTTCCCCTGGGTCCCGCTGTCCGCCCAGTCAGGCTGCGGAGAGAGGGGGGGAGAGCCCCCCGAAACAGCCCCCCCGGTCAGACCATGCATTCTGACGGCCTGGGAAAAATGATCAGCGAAATCATAACCATGTACTAATGTGCTAGGAGGGTGCAGGTGGCTCAACATCGAGGATATTTCCAGGATGCTCAGAAGAGGATGGAAGCTACAGAGCTACTATGCCAGCCCAGGGGGCGGCATGAGTAGGGTGGTACCGAAATGAAAATGTCACCCCACGGGCGACTGTCTAGCGAGAGAACTTGGGGATGAGAGGCAGGCATCGGCAACGCCCCCCCCCCCCCCCCCCCCCCCCCCCCTCGTCCAGGAAGTGAATGAAATCAAAACGGAGGGATGAGTTGGCTGGGTTGAGAGGGTGGAGGTGGGGGGGGGGGGGGGGGGGGGGGTTGCAGTGAGGTGGAGTGCGTGGTTGGTGGGGGGTGAGAGGGCGGTGTCTGTGGTGGAGGGGTGAGGGTGGGCGGAGAGCGTGCTTCATGCGTGCGTGATTCGTCTAGGATGGGGGTGAGGGGGCGTGGAGGGGGGAGGGGAGGGTGGCCTGGGTCACCTCGTTAAGGCAGGTGAGGGGGGGGCAGATCTTCCTGATGGGAGGGACGGCATGGACCTCATGTGGGTGGAGTCGGGGCGTTCTGTGGACCGGGAGCGGGAGGTGGGCCGTTCTAGAGCGGGCCGCTGGTCAGCTGATCTGGATCTGGTGTGGTACTCGTGTCTGTCCGCGGAGCCGTGGTTCCTGCAAACGTCACGGAGAGAAGGGGCATTGCACGTGCTCGGTGGGATCTGGGAAACCTGTGGAGGGTTTGTGGAGGGGCAAGGGCTAGGGGGGCAGGAGCACAGCTGGAGCCTAGATGATTCTGCTGCTACGGCAACAGAAGACCGAGCGGTGGAATCCTGGGTACGTTCTGGAACTGTCCGGAAAAACTAGGACAGTGTAAGGCTGAGTAGGAGGAGCTTAGGTATACCAGATGTGATTGGACAAAAGTATATGATCGTTCTGACTAGTCAAGTGAGGTTTTTGTGTTTGTGTTCAAACCAGCTGAAACCAGCTTGGACCTGCTGAGATAAAATTCCATGAACAAAAAAAAAAGCTTCCACAAGCTTCTGGAGAGTGGGAGAAACAAGGTAAGCGTGATATTTTAGAGGCATCACATCAACATCACATCAACAGAGAAGACCAGGAACAGCTCACCCCATACATGATCTTGTGTGAGACATCACATCGCTCATTACGTTGTTCCAAGTCCTTTTTAGTACATTCCCATCATCCGTGCACAGGGTGACATCAGCATAAAACATGCACACAGTCTTGACAATCAGTCACCATTAATCACGCTACACATTCATAAGATATGCAAATGTTTCGTCATTGTTCTCAGGGGGCGGCCATTTTGTTTTTTTTGGGGTCAGGGAGGCTCAAAAACAAAATAGCCGTTCGACCCCCCCCCCCCGGAAGAAGATCAAGAACGGCATTTGCAGGACAACCGAACACGCACAGTGGCTAGTTTACACAGCGATCACAAACGGTGACGAGCTCGGTCTGCTAGCAAGCCAACGAACTGTCCAGCAGGGGACAGCAGCATCGTACCAGTGTGACCTTAACTAGCCTCGACAGCTCACAGCTGTTCAGGACGGCGACGGGGGGGGGGGGGGGACGGTGGGGGGGGGGGACGACGAGGGTGATGATGAAGGTCGTAATCATTAGCCCGGGTTTTATAGGTATAAACGATAAAGTGGACGCCCGTCGTTAGTCATCCTGCTCGTTACAGATCAGGGGAGGGTGGGGGTTGGGGGGGTGGGGGGGGGGGTGGGGGCTGGATGGCTGTTACAGTGAGCATCGCAGAAAAGTGCTGCTAGCTTCACGGCTACTGATCTAAGAGGCAGGGTTGTTGGGGGTATTCCCATGGGATTTCCCCCGAGGCCAAACAACTAGGCCAGCGGCGACGTGCCGTGCATCCTTAGAAGCATCCGGAAGGACCGGCCTTGTTCACACCTGAGAGGACAGTGTGGTCGCAAGGTCATGGTACACTGGCTCCGCTGGGGATGGACGTCCAAGGCTTTGAACGTCTTTCTTTTTTTCCAGCAGGAAATGTGGTTCTTCCGTCGCCGCCATTTAATCTTTCTCTAGCGAGAAAGATTCTCCCCCCCCCCCCCACACTCCTCCATCAGGTCTCTCTTTCCGTCGGTCTCTCTTCTTTTCCAGGTATCGGGGGAATGGCAGGAGACACTCAGTTTTGACACCGTTTGAATGAAGGAGGGAAGAAAATCTACTCCTCTCCTCAGTGGCTGCCAAGAGGAAGCCAGAGAGAGAGAGAGAGAGAGAGAGTTGGTAGGCGGAGGTAGGAATGGAAGAAGACAAAATGAGAGAAAAGTATAACCAAAAAAAAAACTACGAGAAGAAAGGAAATAAGACAGAGCAAGAGAGAGAGAGAGACAGAGAGAGAGAGAGAGAGAGAGGGGGGGGGGAGAGAGAGAGAGAGAGGAGAGAGGGAGAGAGAGGGAGAGAGAGAGAGAGAGAGAGAGAGAGAGAGAGAGACGAGCCTGAGGGGAACTTTGTGACAGTTTAATACAGTCAGTCACAGAGTGCTTCTGACGACTCATCACTTTCCACCACGGCTGGAGAGCAAACGCTACAACGCCATGTTGTTTCTGACTGACAGCCAGATGGCAGTGTGTGTGTGTGTGTTGCTGTGTGTGCGCGCGTGAAGTGGAAGTGGGGTGGGGTCGGGGTGGACGCGGGGGGACATGCCGAGTGGCCATTTTACTGGCATCGATGGGGGGGGGGGGGGGGGGGGGGGGCTGTTATCATTCCGGTTGCAGATAACACCAGAGCAGGTTGGTACTGGACCCCACCCCCAGTACAAACAAAACAACACTGACGACCACAAACACCACTGACCCAGTCCGCCTCCCACGGACAGGGACGGCTACGACACATGGACAGGACACACACGCAGGGTCTCCTTGTGTGTGTGTGTGTGTGTGTTGGTGTTGTCGTTTTCCCCGATGGCTACAACAACTCCACCCACACGTGTGATGACACGTCCGTTAAAACGGATATCGCCCTTGGATATACCGTTTGGTTCGGTCATCGTGTTTACAAAAATAAAAATGAAAAATCTTCTCACGACCACGTAGATGAGTGACGAAGACGGCCAGACCAGGTGAGAGAGACGTTCCCACAAGATGGCGGACAAACATCGGCGAGAGAGAGAGAGAGAGACGCCTGGAAGTGAGTACCTCTCGTGGTCGTGGTTGGAGGAGTACGCCCCCTCCGAGCAGGCCCTGTTCATCCTGGTGGAGCGCAGTAACCTGACCGCCTCCTCCCGACACAGCGGGTACACGCCGCCACGGTTGCCGTGGCGTCGGCTGGCGAGGTAAGCACACCGCAGCTGGTCAGCGTTTTTCGGGCAGGGGCAACAAGCGGGGTAGGACGGAACGTGAAGGAGGGCTGGGGGGGGGGTGGATGCTGAGCTGGCAAGGGGGGGGGGGGGGGGGGGGGGACTTAGAGGTTGTGGGATAAAGCGTTGCCGGGGGGGGGGGAGGTAGAGGAGTAACTTGGGGGAGAGACCTGGGGAGGGGGTTGGGTAGAGGAGGCGGGGTTAGAGGGAGTCTCATCTGGGACGTGTGATTCGGAAGCAAATCTCCTTTTGTTTTGAGTCACCGAAATACAACCCCATCCGCTTTCCCCCCTCACCCTGACGACTAACAAGAGTGACACTACAGCACCCCTGCTGGACAGTTCCTCACCCTACAGCTAACCCCCCTGGCATTCAAATGCACGCATCTGAAGACGAAACCATGAGAGAAACCTGTAAAACAACTAGCTGATCCTGATTGGTCTAAAACAAGGTGGACCTGGTTAGAAGGAAGTTCTGTTAGAAGAGCTTAAAGAGTTTCTTTATGATGAATGAGCAGAGAGTTTGAACTGACGGTGAAGAGATGAAAGGAATGGTCATCAGGTCATCACAAATCACTCACTTGTTCCTGTTCATAACCTAAGACCCATTTATACTTCATGTATTTAAATGCATATATATATACACAGTATATATATATATATTTATTTTCCTTCCCACCAGGGAGAAATATATGTGTGAACTCATCACAGCACACTGTCTTGTTGATGGCATTGGCCCTGGGGCAAAGTGCTGTGGTCAGGTGACTGGAGCTAGGTCAGGTGGTGTGGTCAGGTGGTGTGGTCAGGTGACTGGAGCTAGGTCAGGTGGTGTGGTCAGGTGGTGTGGTCAGGTGGTGTGGTCAGCTGACTGGATCCTTCCCTCTCAGTAGTCATGGTGATGGACCCAGTGGACCCTAACCATGTGACTGTTGCTTCAGTAGCTGTGTGAGCCCTGACTGTGGGTCAGGCCAGGCTGCATGCAGCACAGTGCCGGTGATGCTGTATGCAGCACAGTGCCAGTGCCACCAAAGCAACATGACTGCAAGCTGGAGACAGCAACTTCCTGTCGTGAGGGAGGATGCTGGTGAAGGTGGGGTGAAGTGGGTGTGGCTTTGGAGGGGGGGGGGAGGGGCCGGTGGACACACATGCAGGTTGAGGGGGCGGGGGCTCAGGCGGAAAGGGGGAGGGGCTACCTGGATTCTTTCGGATGGTCATCGCTAGGCTGAGGAGGAAGTCTGAGGCGAGGCGGGGTGAGCAAATGGCTGCAACCACACGGAGGGAGAGAACACACACATGGTTCAATGGAGGAGGATGGGAAATGGCAAAGAGAAAGAAAGAGAGAAAGAAAGAAAGAAAGAAAGAAAGAAAGAAAGAAAGAAAGAAAGAAAGAAAGAAAGAAAGAAAGAAGAGAGAAAATACTGAGCGAGCGGAAAAAAGAGCGACTGAGGAGTGACGAGAGACGAGAGTGAAAGTTGGCATCCGAAAGAAAGAGAGGCGGAGCACCAGAAGACAGGAAGTGTTGCTAGGTGACAGAGGGGCTGGGAGGATGAAGCCTTTACACCCTCGCTAGTCTCCGGTGCAGTAGACAGGCTCTGAAGCAACATCCTTCACAACCAGGTCAGAACCAGGATTCACACTTAATACCAACTACCCTCAATAAAACCTGTGATCTGAGAGACCGTGGCTGCTGATGGGATTATATACGGGATTATTTTATATTATGTCTTGTACAAAAGTTACAAACGTGTATACCCATATCGACTACACAATCAAATGTAGCTGACAAAAGCAGGTTTTGAAAAACCCCCAACACTCTACAACGTTAGCAATGTGAGAATTCATCCGTTTCGGAATCAGCTGGGACGTTTTCCAAATCCTCCATTACTAATTTCCGGTGTAATTTTCCACTGTTTTCAATAAATAACACCAAGTCGTTAATTACAGCGCTCTGAGAGACAGTCTGGTGAGTACTGTCACACACAATCTAGTTAAGTGCACTTCCTGTGTCCAGCGCTGATTTAGGCTGCGCCGCGCAAAGATCAAATAAAGTTAATTGGCCTGGAAGGATGTGATGTAGCTGCCTGTCTGGTTGCCAGCTCCAGTTTGACTCTGAGGCTAAATTCACATTCCCTTTTCAAATGCAACCTTTGTTTCTTCCTTTCCTCCTTTCCTCCCAACCATCCTTCTTTCCTTGGACGGCGGGGGAAGGGAGGATCCATTTATCCTTTGATGTCCCTCTAACAGACACATAATGTGGTGATATTTAAAGTCTATGGCCCTAATTAAGTATAAGTGTAATGTGCTCTGCTTATATGGAGAAATCATAACCAGCCTCAGAGCAGGGTAACGACCACAAGCCTGTCGGACTCGCGAGGCGAAGAGGAGAGAGAAGAGGAGGAGGAGGAGGCGAGCAGGAGAGGAGGAGAGGCTGTAGACGAGAGGGTTAGGATTCATCCAGGGTTGGTCGGAGCAGAGACAACCTGTTAGAGTTGGACCTTGAGGGAGGGAGGGAGGGAGGGAGGGGGATAGTACGGGGAGGGGTGGTGGTCTCATAGTTACCTCTGAGGCGGGGGGACGCTGGGCGATCGCGACCGTGCACGCTGGATATCCGATGACCGCGAGCAGTGGTTGGATGACATCACCTGCTCCGGTACGGACAAGGTGGAGCTCTGGAGGTCCCGGCCGTTCTGACGGAAGTCTGACAGAGAAGAACAGGAGGAGGAGAGGGAGACGATGGGGGGAGGAGGAGGAGAAGAAGAGAGAAAGAGAGAGAGAGAGAGAGAGAGAGAGAGAGAGAGAGGAGGAAATAAAATACAAGAACATTTCGAAAAAGGGGGGAAAGGGAGAGAAAGAGGATGGAGAGATTAGCAGACCAACAAACAGAAATATTCATTTGAAACATTATAATGCATTTGCTCTGCAACAATGACAAGTCCAGTGCACTTGTAAGAGTTAATATTTAAGGTCAGTGCCTAGCCTCAATAGTGTCAATAAAATGACTTCAACGCAAACCCAGGTAGAGGAGGGTAAACTTAGCAGCTCATAATCGTTCAGTAGCTTAGTTGTGCTTCATATTGTCCTTGTGTACTCGGTCTAGTCCCACAAACTTCTTCATACATGCTGATGTCGGTGTGTTACCTGACACAACCCCGACACCGTCCTCACAGTCATAGTCTGAGATCTCACTGTCGCTTATCCTCTGGGATCCTGAGGGAGGATGAGGGGGTGGGGGGGGGGTGGAGACAGAGAGGGGAGGGATGTGGAGAGAGAAGATTAATGCGAGGCAGTTGTCCTCGTCTTAGCGACAGTCCCGCGCCCCGGCGATGTGGTCGTGTACCGTTCGTTGGAACCTTTTTCAGAACATGTAATCCCAATCAAAATGATTCCCCCGCTGTGTTTCCTTCACTCGCTTTAATCTGAACATCCTAATCTGTCCGTGTTTTTGCAGATACAAATCCCGCCCCCTTTTCTGTCCTGCCGTACACCGTCCTGTCCTGGACAAAGAGAGAAGGGGGTGAAAGGAAGGCCCTCCCTCTCCCTCCCTCTCCCCACTAGCCTTGTCAACTGGTGGATCTTTCTTTCTCTCTCTCTCTCTCTCCTTCCCTCCCTCTCTCTCTCTCTCTTTCTCCCTCCCTCCCTCCCTCTCTCCCTCCATCTCCCTCCCTCCCTCTCCCTCTACCTCTCTCTCCCTCCCTCCCTCTCTCCCTCCCTCCCTCCCTCTCTCCCTCCATCTCCCTCCCTCCCTCCCTCTCCCTCTACCTCTCCCTCCCTCCCTCCCTCTCTCTCTCTGCCCTGATGACTGACACACGCCACGCGAATGTGAAAACAAGTTTTCAGACCCTGAATCGCTTTCTGGAGGACAAAGCCCAGTTCACAGGCGAGACTGTACATTGCTGTCACTTGAGAGTGACACATCCATTTGTCAGTTTACGCGTGGAGACCAGAAGAGAGAGATGCAGCGTCTACATCTGGAGAAGTCACACTCCAGTCCCATCCCTCCGACTCCTCCCTGCTCTGCTGTAGCTTGGGCTCCTTGCCCCGCCCCTCTGTGCTGCCCAGTCAACTTAAATCAACGCGGGCACTTGGGCTTATTCAGAAATGACAAGTGCTGCACTCAGGCACAGAGTCAGTCACTCCCTCGTCTAAGAAACTGTTTTAGTGCTCTTTTTTAGAGCTGTCAGCTGTTTCACACATAAATACACACACAGAGAGATACACACAGACACAGAGAGACACACACAGAGACACACAAACAGACAAAGAGACACACACAGACACAGAGAGACACACACAGACACACACACAGAGACACACGAGGAAAAGACCTCCAGAACTTCAGTTTGGTACTCCTTGCTTATAATATTCTAAACTGAGTTTTTTTAAGTAATGCACACACAAACAGAAGAAGCACATGTTGGCCAAATACTTGGGGTGCGCTTGGTTTTAGTTTCCCCAGCACACCGAATCTCTCAATGGAAACTCCTGTGAGTCGATCAAACGCACCTCAAATATATCTTAGATGTCAGGACAGAAGCTGGGAGAGCTGGGAGGGGGGCGGTAGCCATGCAGGGGGGTGGTTATTGGGGGCTTGGGGGCGTTACCTGAGTTGTACGCATACGAGCCTGTGTCTGCAAAGGCAGTGTTGTTGTTGTGGGGGGGGGGGGGGGGGGGGGGGGGATAAGAAAACACATATCAGCTCTACAGCATTACTAATAGTTAATATGTGTTAGCATCGTTTCAGCCTTTTGGCAGCGCGCAGGCAGCTTGGCTGAGCGGAGAGGCGAGGCACGCACTGTTCCAAAGCTGCTGTCCCACCTCACAAGACTTATTCTGAAGTCTGACAGAGAAAAGTCAACAACTTATCTCGGAAGAAACAAACGACATAATGTACGAAATAAGAAGTGTGTGTGTGTGGGTGTGTTGCGAGAGCTTGCGGGTGTGTGTGTGATACGCACTCTGTAGCCTGCGGGTGGGGCTCTCTCCGTGCAGCTGCCGGCGGTGTGTGTTGGGGGAGGCGCGGGGCAGGGGGACCGAGGAGACGTCGTGGGTCTGCAGCTTGTACCAGTGGGGCTCGTCATCCAGGAGGGCCGTCTCCAGCTCGATCAGGATCTGAGGCGGGGGAGACGCTCGCGTTAGGACACATCCACACACATCCACACACACAGACACATCCACACACACACATGCGCACACACACACGCGTGCACGCACACAAAGACATCCACACACACGCATCCACACCCACACAAATGTACACACGCCCACACATGTCCGCACACACACACATCCACACACGCATGCGCGCGCACACATCCGCACACACATGCACACCATAGATACACACACACTCAAAAGAATGCGGTACGCACACACGCACAGAGCATCAAGCGAGCAGAGGTGCACAGATGCACTCTCTTATTCACAAACTCATTCACGCACTGCTGGACTTGGAAATGAACTTGGGAGGAGGGTAGAGTCGGCATCCCAGGGTCGACGTGTGGCTCATCTGTGTGTGTGTGTGTTGGGGAGAGGACAGTGCACAAGAGTGTGCTGGGAGGGTGGGGGCAGTGCATGTGTGTGTGTGTTTGGAGGGGGAGGGGCAGTGCACATGAGTGTATTACGAGGGTGGGGGTAGTGCACGTGTGTGTGTTGGGAGGGGAGAGGGGGCAGTGCACCTGTGTGTGTGTGTTTGGAGGGGAGAGGGGGCAGTGCACATGTGTGTGTGTGTGTTGGGAGGGGGGAGGGGGCAGTGCACGTGTGTGCATGTGTTGGGAGGGGGCAGTGCACGTGTGTGTGTGCGTCTCACCTCCCCGAGGAACTCGCTCTCCTCCTCCCGGACCCTCGCCTGGTCCCAGAGGGTGATCTCCAGCATGCGCTCCCTGAATTCCCTCCGGTGGACCGGGGAATACATAAACGTCTGGTTCCATTTGGGTTCTAAGGATTTCTTTACCGTTTTTGTTCTCCTCTTGCTTTTGTCACTGGAGGAACAATAATTCAAACTGTTTTTATTTACAACCGTGGTAGAATTGACCCCACGACACAAGTCAACAAACACAACACAGCACATGACACGGCACCGCTGCATGCTGGGAAGGTGAAAAGGTGAATGGCACATGGAGCCCTTCCACAACCTCTTCCTGTCTTTTTTTCATGCTCTTAAATCACTTCCTGGCATGATGTCACTTCCTTCAACAATCCTTCAAACCCTACCCCTGTTATACAAGGTACGAACCTCATTCGAAATGAAATGGCATTATGACCTTCAACAAGACCTCCAACAACCAACCATATATCAACCGCGGACCATAGAATCTCTACCTAGAGACTGCGGGGGCGAACGTGACGATGGATACAGAGAACGTGACCGCTGTTCCTGTCTCTCCTCTTACCTTCTGTCGGGGAGGAAGTAGATCTTGACGTAGGGGTTCCTGGGGCGGCCATCTTCCCTGGAAGGCAGGTCCTTGGCTCCCAGGATGGTGACGATGAGCTGGTGGCCCACCTTGTCGTACCACAGCTTGACCTGCGGGGGCAGAGTGGAGACATGTCAGCGCTGGACCCCTCAGGTGGGGGGAGGAAGAGGGTCCCTGTCCCAGTAGCTCACATGCTTAGAAGGTGTTCCTAAAAGCATCCGTGTTGCGTCGAAACGTGATTTGTTTGATCGTATGATTTTATGATGAGGAGTTTCGAAGTTTAGTTCTGAAAGCCCAAATAATGACAAATTCACAAACTAAGGATGGTGTAATTCACCTTACATGTGAATGCAAGGTTCGGTGTGCAGTCATCGACAGCACTGCGTGTCATTGTCCCAGCTGAATATACTGCAGTGGACTCAATGGTGTTTCTACTGCAGCTGTGAGACATTAATGTGCGTTCAGATAGTCTAATACAGTAGAAGCTCCCGGAATGAATGAGGGGGGAAGCGGACCGGAGTGAATCTGAAGCTGACGATAGAGAACAACGTCTCAGTCATGCTGGATATGAGAGAGGAGAGAAGTATGGCTGCCATGGCTCACTTAGAAGTCGTGAAGAAACCAAACAACGAAAATCCAACTCCATGGAAAGGAAAAATATTAAAGCCGAATACAAATGAAAAGACTAAAACTTCTAAGCCCATACTTGCTGATGTTAATGAGTATGGAGTGTGGTCTTCAACTGAAGTGACAGTTGTGTATCTACACATGCAGCAAAGCATGTTGGGAGCTTTCACAGCACAGCACCCCCAGTATAGCCTGCTCCAGGACAGCACACACCACAGCACAGCACCCCAGTCTAGCCTGCTCCAGGACAGCACACACCACACCACAGCACCCCAGTCTAGCCTGCTCCAGGACAGCACACACCACAGCACAGCACCCCAGTCTAGCCTGCTCCAGGACAGCACACACCACACCACAGCAGGGTTGAGGACAAACAAATTGTACCATGGCACTAAAACTCGAAAACATCTGACTTCTACTCTTCCTGGGTGCAAAGAACCCTTTAAATCAGGGTTCCAAGGTTCCTTACAGAATCCTTTCAGATCCATTTAGGTTCTATATATTTTTCTGGAAGGTTCTTCAATAGCATCGTTCTAAATAGTGTCCCTTTAACCAAGGTTACTTTCTGATGTTTCCCCTGGAATCAGCATGATACATGCTATGCTACAGTACACGCCATCCTTTAATGCCCATAACCTTGCTTCTATAAGTGGAGCATAACAGGGCTTCTTAAAGTTCACTAGCAGATCTGCCCAGGGACGCAAGGCTCCAAGGGTACAAACACACGCCACCTATTTTTAACTTCGCACTTCCTGTGTCTGTGAAATATTACACTGTGTTCTAACACCTCCATATGATAAACCCTCAGCGCGTTCGGCATTATTACCTAGCGTCTTTACTGTACATTCAACTCTAAAACAAGGGGGGGGGGGGTGTAAGAGCCAACCTGGCAACACACCCCACACACGCATACTCACGCACGCACACACACGCATAATCGCACACACACTGACCGTTTCTATTCTTTAATGCACTGTACCATGCCCCATAATAAGACAAACGTTTGACAGGTAGGAGACGTGTTCTGACAGTCATGAGAGAAGCTCTACAGACTGACCAGGTCAGAGGTTCTCCACGTTAGTTCTGCATTTCAGGTACAATTTGCTTTTTTGGTGTGTCCTTTTCTCGAACAGGTTCCTCAGTTTGAAGGACGACAGAAACAACTCCGTTTATCTTCTCATGCCATGAAAACATTCGCCCTTTCAAAGCGCTTGAAAAACGTTCTTCGAACGCCGGCCCCATTTTTAAATGTGGACACGACCAACTCAAAACCCCAATCGGCGATATCTACAGGTTTAAAGGCTCTGCTTTCATGCGCCATGAAAAAATAATCGAATGTATTTGTCTGGCTAAGTAAGGCTGTAAATGGAAAAGCTTCAGGGAGACACCCTGCTACATTGCCAAAGGCAGGTCATGTTAACGCTACTTTCAGCATAAATAAAAACACGCTGACAAATACTGATGAACGCAGGAAATGTGCCGGGTGCTGGAGGATCTGTCTGGCAACAAGGAGAGTGTCTCGCTGAAATATGACTTTAAAGATTGATACGTCATGCGATATGTTTTCCAGCATATCACGACATGATTGTGTTAATATGGAACGTAATAGGTATCAGCGTCATACCATCGTAATGCAATAACGTAGTAACTTCATTTCAAAACAGCATCGCAATAACGACACAAAAAAAGCCTTTTTGGTCAAATAAAAACAAGGCAAATAATAGAAAGCATTCATCGATTACGACGATAGCGACAACCACAGCAATCACACATTGCATTTTAGGGGAAAGTTTGACAAGCGCTCATTTCCCTGGGTATGCATTGATCCCAGCATGGAAACAGAGAAGACCAGAGATGGGAGCGGAGGAGGAGGAGAAGGAGGAGGAGGAGGAGGAGGTGAGTCTGTCAGATGGGCTCTTTACCTGAACCCTAGGGACATAAGGCGCTGCTCTTCTGCTAAGGCTTTGGCTCTGGGTAAGCAAGAAATTCAACAACAAAGAACAAAATGCAATAAAAAACCAAACACGCACACCAACACAACAACAAACAAACAAACAACAACAACGGCAGGACAACAACACAATGACATCTTGAGCAGGAGGTTCAATTATTCTGATGATCTTCTTTTTTTGTGCATGCGGTACACACACACACTTCCTTTGTTCATTTCTGTCAATCAGTGCATTCTGGTCCCAGGTGTGTTTGGGCATTATTGTCTGGGAGCCTCTGGGTTCTGGTTCCCCTCCAACACAGCCAGACTCCAGGAGAAATATTAGTGATGACTCATGATAATTAAACATTCCCTTTCCTCTGCTTCGTGAGACCCAACTTCTCTAATCAACTGGCCCCAGCATCACAATGATGCCAGATTTAAATTGTTCCACCTAACCCAAATTGAATGACAAAAGAAAAGAGAGAGAGAGAGAGAGAGTGTATTTCGATTCCTATAACTGCACCAAATGAGTCCTTACAGGTTTAATGGCTGCAGAATATTAGGCAAGGCTTTGCAGTCTGCTTCTTTTGTTTGTGCGTCCAAGGTCGGTCCCGAGAGCCGAGAAGTTCTGACGCCCTGCGTGGGGGGCTACAGGAAGAGACTGCGGGGGACGACGGCTAGCTGCTGATAGGCTGAGAAGCCTTACGTGCGTCATAAGTAGAGAAGACGTGCCTCGTGGAGGGGGGGACACGGAACAGCGAGGGCCCTATCAAACTCCTCCCCTCCCTCCCCCCTTCTTCCTCTCCCTCCCTCCCTTCCTCTTTTTTGTCCGCTTCTTCTCCCCCTCAAGCAGCTCGATGTCACGCCGGTTCGAACGAGGAGAGGCTGTGGAGAGACGGGTGCGCCCAGCCTCTGACCGACCACGAGGTCAGAATACAACAGAAGCGGAGAGGGATAACAAAGACCCGGAGGTGATTCTGTCCATTCCCCTCCTACTCTGCTCTAGCCAGTTAATGCTTTGTTGATGTCAAAAGTGCGCCCTGGCCCCCCCAGGTGCATTGTGGGTACTTACTGAGAGCTGCCCTGACAGGTACTGGGGTGCGTCCCTCAGGACGCTGGGGCTCATGGGAGACGTGACGGAGATGGAGGGGCGGTCCATCTTCTGGGACTCGAAGGAACTCGAACCTGTCACGGCAACGAGCACGATCGCATCATGATCAGATCTGACATTCAGGTTATCAATGACTGACTCTGGTTATAGGAAATGTAAGTGGATTTGGTAAAATTCTGGATCAGATAACATGCAGAGAAAGGGAAGAGCAGAGGCAGAGAGGAGTGAGAGAAGAAGAGAGAGAGGAGAGAGAGAGAGAGAAGAAGAGAGAAAGCTGGAGAGATAGCATCACCTCTCCCGAGATTTGAGTGGAGTGATATTTCTAGGTTACGAAATGTGTCTGGAAAGTTCTTAGAAAGGTACAAAAAGACAACCAGACTGAGACGACTCACTTGATTCCAGTTGTGCGTGTGTGCTGTCTGGTATCCTAGGAATATCTCTGAAAACACAGAGAGAGAGGGAGGGAGGGTGAGGCAGAGACGAAAAAACAGGTCAAATACGGAAACATTCTAAGCTAAGGAGTTCTAAGATTCTGAAGAGTTGCCCCTCTGGGATCGATAAAGTAATTCTGATGTCTATACCCCGTCTTTTCTTGGAATCAATGAAGCCTGTGCACCACAAGTTTGTTGTAAGGTCTTACCCTATAGGTCGAGAGACCACCAGCTCCACTTGGGGCTCAGGTTTGGACTCAAGGATGATATTGTAAACTTCTTTAAACGTGGCTCCTTGTAAATGTCTCCCATTCCACTCCAACACTTGGTCACCTGTAAAGGACACACACAAACATAACTACAGTTACACTACACACACTACACACACACTCAGAGTCCACGTGTCAGGAACGTGAGACTGGCTCAAGCCCTATTGGGGAGGTGGGAGTGTTTTCAGGTGTGTTGGGGGTGTGTACCTGGTCGAAGGTGGCCCACTGTGTCTGCCAGACTTCCTCTCCTGACCTTGGTGATGAACGCACACAGTCGGCCAGACTCTGTGATCTTCCCACCCACCACCTGGGGAGGGTCACACAGGTCACAGGGGTCACAGGGGTCACAGGTCACAACAATGCACCACCTCAACTCAACCCAATACAACATGTTAACTTCATGTTTAGTGTTATTTGCATCCGTGTCGACTCTCTTGGTAAACATCGATCTGTATTCACAAGTAGCACTCAACCCAGGTCAACGTCAGACTAGGTGGACTAACTACAGAAGACAATCTTAGTGGATCTGATACAGGAATATCACGAAAGTGTTGCATAACAAAAGCATTGCTAACCAGACTCTTTAGACACTAGTCAATCCCTCTGCAGAGTAGACAGGGTTGTACAGTATTACGTTGGGAAATCCAGGACACCTCCCTGATTGAATGAGGCCATACAGTAGCTCTGACTCTCACAGAACACCTAGCAGAGAGCTGATTCAGGCAGCTTTGCACCAATCCCTATGATGTCATACATTCACCCATCGCCTGCCTGCAAGCTTTCTCATTCTTTGATGAAAAAAAATAAAAAGAGGATAACATGTTAAGGGCCAATGGACAAAAAAAGTACATATTTTAAGTGTGTGTATCTGTGCGTGCCCATGTCGACGTGTGTACATGCGTGCGTGTGTGCGTGTTGTCAGTACATGTCTGTGTATTGTACGTGTGTGTGTGTGTGTGTGTGTGTGTGTGTGTGTGGATGCCTGGATAAGTGTGTGTTCTCCCCGAGGCTTGCTCTGGTGCTCTCCATGGTGCTGAAAGTCCCCAGCCCCGCAGGGCAGAGCCGTGTTGTGAAAGCATGGGCCGCTCTCCTCTCTCTGTGGGCATCGGTCTAATAAAACCCCTCTTAATGGCAGCTGAATGCCAACATACAAAGGAGCTTAGGGAGGTCCACCAGATGAAATGGTTTTATGTAACAAGCTTGGGCCTGCAAGAGGAGATGAAAGGAGGGGAGGGGAGGGGAGGAGAGGGGGGAGGGGAGGGGAGGAGGGGACAACCTAGCCTGACAGTCTGGATGACTGGTTATTTGGTTGGCTGGTTGTTTTGCTGCTGTTTGCTGAGATGACAGAAAGACACTGGCCGGTCACAAACATGGCCATTCAGGATGCTCATCCAATCAGTAATGATTTTTCTCGTCTTGCCACTCTCCTGTTCTATCCTGATGGGCTCTTTCTGTCTGTCTGTCTGTTATTTGTCTTTCCCTTTCTTTCCCTTTCTCTCTATCTGCTCCTCTCTGTCACTATCCCCTCCCTCTGTCTTCCTCTCTCCATCTCTCTCTCACTCTCATTCTCGCACTCTCTTCCTCTCTCCACGTATCTCCTTTCTCCTTCTCTCCGTCGCTCTCGCCTTTTCTCTGCCTCTGTTACTTCCTCTCTTCCCCTCTCCTTCTCTAAGGAAGGAGCCACGTCCATCTATCTCCAACCACATGTAGAGCTCAGGCGGCTCAGCGGTTAAGATGTTAGGCTTGTGATCGGAAGGTTGCAAGTTAGATTCCTGCTACAGTGTGTCCCTGGGCAAGGCACTTCACCCTACTTGCCTCAGGGGGGCAACTTTAGAGAGGCCAGGCCTAAACATCAGAAGGGCAAACATGACTGTTTATCGACTGAATTAGGAGAAAAGGGTACAAATAATATTCAATAGTTGGACTGTTCACGGGTCACGGGTAGTTGGACAGGGTCACGGTGATCTGTTTGAGGTCAGTGGAGCGAGGAATGTAGTTCATTAAAACAGTTTAGATGGAGCATGTTTGGAAAACTACAGTGTTCAATATCAAACACACCCCATTAATATCAATCAGTTGGCTAATTAGGATGATAATGACTATTTATATTGAATAAAACAATAGAGTAATCAATCATCTGCAGCCAAGGATTGCCAAACAGCCAAATATCTCTTTGAAATGACACTGTGGTGTGCGCGCGTGTGTATGTGTGTGATGTGTGATTATGCATGCATGTGTGTGTGATTATGCATGTGTGTGTGTGTGATTACGCATGTTTGTGTGTGTGTGACCAGACAGGTCCTCACCTTCAATCCCAGCAGCGCTCCCGAGTCTGGTGGCACGCTGCCATCCTTGAGACGCTTGTTGAGCAAGATCCGACCAATCAAACGATCACCATCTTTGGAAGGTTGCCATGTCACCGGGTGCTACAAGGTTAGCAGCAACAACACACACACACACACACAGACGGTGTTTTACAACCGATTCGCAAGACATCAGACTCCATCAATAAAAACCCATGCCGTGATGATACTGATAGTTGTGGGCTGGAGGAGATGTGTGTGTGAGGGGGGGGGGGGGAGTGCTGGGGTAAGAGAGGAGAAGGGATATCAAGGTCAATGTCATTTTACAGGAGGGACGGATCACACAAACCCTGTTGGTTTATCTAATCTACTCATTAGGGCTCTTCAGCATTCCTGTTTCAGATGATGTAATCTGGATTTTCTTCAGGATTACTGGATGTTCCCAATTAGATAATATAAGGGCAAATTAAATTGTATCCTAATTCATTATAAAATGCCCCTTGTGCAACCAATGTGTTGTACAGTTCAGTAACTGGAGTCTATTTTCTGTTGTTTACTAGCAATGTCAATATATAGGGGATTAGCTTTGTAGCGTAGATATTCAGCACAGAGATTTTAAGTGCATGTTCATTATCCTTGCTGGTTTGTGTGACCTGCCAACATGAAGGAGGGGGAGGGATGGATGCAGAGGTCCATGCAAAGTAGAGCAAGAAGCCACGTCCTCACATGGTCCTTTATCCTAGACCTAGTCCTAGTCCTATCCCAGCCCTAGTCCTATACTAGACCTAGTCCTAGTCTTATCCCAGTGCTAGACCTATCACAGCCCTAGTCCTGGTCCTATCCCAGCCCTAGTTCTAGTCCTATCCTAGCCCTAGTCCTAGTCTTATCCCAGCCCTAGTCCTGTCCCAGCCCTAGTCCTAGTCTTATCCCAGTCCTAGTCTGGGTCTTATCCCAGCCCTAGTCCTAGTCTTATCCCAGACCTAGTCGTGTCCTAGCCCTAGTCCTAGTCCTAGACCTGTCTCAAATGTAGACATAGTCCTATCTTGAACTAAGCGTTTGTTCTCTCCCATCCTACCTGTAGTATTCTCTTAGTCTCTTGCCCAGGTTTAGCCTAATTCCAGCCCCAGCACCCTCTCCCCCTCCCCCAAATCCCCTGCCTCCACCAGGGCTGATGTGAGTTTGGGCCTGGCCTTGCTTCACTGCTCCGCTACACACACACACACACACACACACAACACAGCTCTCAATACTCAAAAGGTGAGGAGGGATGAACCCAGATCCGTCTAGACCATGAGGAACACAGACACACACCACCCAGATGAAGAAGGAGAAAACTAAGGTAACATCACACGTGACAGAGGACAGGGGGAAAGAAAAACGTTTTTGGTTGTTGTTTTTTTGGTCAGTGCATAACAAATCCAACCTGTCCTTGGTCTAGAGTACGCTATTTTTTGAGGGGTTTTGAGGGTGAATTGGGGGGTGGGGGTGCTTTGGACAAGGTTTCTTTGGTGTGTGTGTGTGTGTGTGTGGGTGTGCAGGGGTGGGAGTCATGACAGGGAGAAGAAGGGATCTGTGTTATAGGCGTCCATGACAAATCAAGATGGCCGCCAGGTCACTAGAGTTCTGAGAGTGACTGACATGCAGCTGGAGTTGATCCAGATCAACAGAAAGGGGTTAGGTTTGGGTGTCATGAAACATGACGGTGCAAAACTATTCTTTTGTAGGAAAACAAACAGCAGAGCAAGCAAGAGGCACCACATCACTTCCTCATTAGGCCACACCCAGCAAAAGGTGCAGCCAATCACAAAACAAAACGAACAAAACAATCAAGGGGGAGCTCAAGGGAAATTAATATTCAAAACCAAAACATAAACATCTCACCCTACACACAATCAGTGACATATATCAACATAGACTGGATGAGGTAGGTCAATAAGTCACAACTCAAAAAACAAAGGGAGATAATGCAGGCTCGATGGGTTGGCGGTACCTTATCATGGCTATGGCTATGGTCCTCATTTAGGGTAGTACTACTGCAACGTGTCAACACCAGAGTCTTTAACCGGGGGCTCATAGCCCTCCGTGTCCTCTTCAAAGGAGTGGCCCCCAAAGCGAACCATTTTCTTTTGCCTCTCAGATAAAGGCTGTGTCGGGTCGGACATAAATGCCCTCTCAAATGTTTTTCTTTTTCCCCATTGACTGCCCCCTACAGGTGTGGGATAGAAACAAGAAAGAAAGAAAAACAAACAAACAAACAAACAGAAAGACACATGCAAGAGGTGTAAATAAAACAAAGAAAAAACATGAGATGTCAGAGGGGCGGGAGGGGGGGGGGGGGGGGGGGGGGGTGGGGGAAGGGGGGAAGGGGACAGGGCTCCGCATGTCTCACCAAAGACATTGGGGAGGCCTCACTGCTGTGCCCTGCTGTGCCAGGAGGAATGGTCCCACCAGTGGCCATCCAAATCTCCTGTGGACGGACCCACGCGCACACACACACACAAGCACGCATACAAGCAAGTGTAGGCACGCACGCAGACGCACGCACGCAGACGCACGCACGCAGACGCACGCAGACACACGCGCGCGCAGACAAGTACCCATTCGCGCAAACGCAGGCCCACACAAGCACACGCACGCACGCATACACATGCATGGTGAGCACCAGCACACACACACACACACATGTCCACACCACGTACACACAAAAGAAAACACAGCGATAGGAACCAGTGAGGATACAAGAAAGAAAATCACACACGCACACCAGACACAGACACACACATACACAGATACGTGAGCAATCAAGACACACACACACACACTTAGTGGACATGAGCCCAGGTGCCAAAAAAACGTACACAACTGAAGTACATTTTAGATGCTTTATGCAGACACAGACATTCTCACAGTTAAGTGTTCTCTTCATTCCAGCTCCTGTGCTCTCTCTCTCTCTCAGGAGGGAGAGGATGGAGGGATGGAGGGGAGGACGGCTTGCTGCCCAGGTCTCACACCTCAGGTATTCTGCATCCTTCTTTCCTCTCATCCTCTCCACACTGACACTGCTGTTTCGCTGCTAGGCCTTCAGAAACAAGCTACAGATCTTTCTGTTCATTTTTTTCTTTCTTTATCTCAATGTCTATCTCGTTCCACGTCTCTCCATCTCTATCTCCATTTATCTCCATCTATCTCTCCCTCTATCTCTCTCCATCCCTCTTTCTTTCTCTCTCCACTCGTAACTTGAAATCGGCAGACTGCCTTGTTCAAACAAAGTTAGCATTGCAGCTTATCTTATCAGGCAGCATGAAGGTGGATGTGAGCCAATGCTGTAATTAGCTTAACTGGGCTAGTCCTGGTCCAACACAGCAACCTCAACTGGGCCAGTCCTGGTCCAACACAGCAACCTCAAGAGGGGCCAGTCCTGGTCCAACACAGCAACCTCAAGAGGGGCCAGTCCTGGTCCAACACAGCAACCTCAAGAGGGGCCAGTCCTGGTCCAACACAGCAACCTCAACAGTTCCAGTCCTGGCCAAACACAGCAACCTCAACTGGGCCAGTCCTGGTCCAACACAGCAACCTCAACTGGGCCAGTCCTGGCCAAACACAGCAACCTCAACTGGGCCAGTCCTGGTCCAACACAGCAACCTCAACTGGGCCAGTCCTAGTCCAACACAGCAACCTCAAGGGGGGCCAGTCCTGGTCCAACACAGCAACCTCAAGAGGGGCCAGTCCTGGTCCAACACAGCAACCTCAAGGGGGGCCAGTCCTGGTCCAACACAGCAACCTCAAGGGGGGCCAGTCCTGGTCCAACACAGCAACCTCAAGAGGGGCCAGTCCTGGTCCAACACAGCAACCTCAAGGGGGGCCAGTCCTGGTCCAACACAGCAACCTCAAGGGGGGCCAGTCCTGGTCCAACACAGCAACCTCAAGGGGGGCCAGTCCTGGTCCTGCACAGCAACTTTAACTGGCCTCAATCTAAAGTGCACCACAGAGAGCTTTTTAAGATGGCATCTTGATTGCTGCAATCCTGCAATGGCTGCAGACTTGAGAGAGAGCCATGGGCAGCAAATGGCTGTAATTGCATTAAAATGTTAGGTTCTCTCTCTCTCTCTCTCTCTCTCTCTCACTCTCTCTCTCTCTCTCTCTCTCTCTCTCTCCCTCTCGGTCCCTCTCTCTCTCTCTCTCTCTCTCTCTCTCTCTCTCTCTCTCTCCCTCTCGGTCCCTCTCTCTCTCTCTCTCTCTCTCTCTCACTCTCTCTCTCTCTCTCCCTCTCCGGTCCCTCTCTCTCTCTCTCTCTCTCTCTCTCTCTCTCTCTCTCCCTCTCGGTCCCTCTCTCTCTCTCTTTCTCTCTCTCTCTCTCTCTCTCTCTCTCTCTCTCCCTCTCTCCCACTCTCTCTCTCTCTCTCTCTCTCTCTCCCTCTCGGTCCCTCTCTCTCTCTCTTTCTCTCTCTCTCTCTCTCCCTCTCCCTCTCTCTCTCTCTCTCTCTCTCTCTCTCTCTCCCTCTCGGTCTCTCTCTCTCTGTGTCCCTCTCTCTCTACAATGTTTCTTTGTCTCTCGTTCCTTCTCCCTTCTTCAATCATTCTCAAAGATGTTTCTGTCAGTGTACATGAAGGCAGTGTGTTTGTGTGTGACCAAGTACCAAGCCCCACATGCCATACAATGAGAGAGAGCGACGTAGAGGGACGGTCAAAGAAGAGGTGAACTTTGATACCTGACAGACACGCCACCCCCCCCCCCTCTCTCTTCTTCCCCGCCCCGATCCTAACGTTCCTCTGTCCCTCTGGGACGAAGACACATGCAGGAACTTTCTATTTGATTAAGAGGCTTAAAAACCGAGCTAATTAAAACAAGTGAAAACATTTGAGTTGAAAGGTAGGTTCCCGGAGGGAGGGAGGGAGGGAGAGGGAGGGAGGGGAGGGAGGGAGGGGAGGGAGGGAGGAGGGAGGGGAGGGAGGGAGGGAGGGGGAGGGGGAGGGAGGGAGGGAGGGAGGGAGGGAGGGGAGGGAGGAGGGAGGGAGGGAGGGAGGGAGGGAGGGAGGGAGGGAGGATCTGGGCTGGGAGAAGTTCTGTGACTGTAACCAGGACGTACTGACTTTTTGTTTCAACTCTCCCTCAACAAGTGAAGTTAATAAAATTAAGGATTTTTTTTATTTTAATTTTGATCTAAACCTAGCCTTGCACCCCAGTATCTCCCACTGTAAGATCAGTGTTGATGAGTTATTCTTCAAATATTATTTCTGTTTACAGTGGTAACCCAATCTGGTTGTGACCAATACAGATACAAACGGTTTAGCATAGTACAACCAGTCCAGTACTTATGTTCTATGTTCTATGTCCTGGTTATCTTATACTGAACTGTACACCATATAGACTATTAAAAACATGCTAATATTCCAGTGTATGTGTTAACTCTCCTTTCCTCTCTCTCCTCCCAGATATAAACACGATGCGTGTTTCAGGACAGTGTGCATCTTCTCGCCAACAGCTGGCGACCACACACACACACACACACACACACACACACACACACACACTCAGACACACCTGGCCCTCGCTCATTATCTGTCTATTAATGTTCGTGCCAACATGAAGCGTATCAAAGCTTCTGTGTGTGTGGAGGGGTCTGCTTGTCCAGCAGAAGGAAACTCATCACTGACATGAATTGTGATTATCAGCAGACTGTTGCCTGCCTGCCTGCCTGCCAGCCTGCCTTTCTATCTGTCTCACTGTCCTACCTGTTTATCCCTCTGTCTGGCCTGCCTCCCAGTCACCCTCCCTCCCTCCCTGCATCCCCGCATTCCCAATTCCCCCTCTCATCCCTCTCCCTCCATACCCCAATTCTTTCGCTTTCCCCTACCCTCTACTTTCCTCCCTCCCTCCCGCTCTCTCCCCATGCCTCCCTCGCTCCGTGGCCCTGCCAAACTGCTGATTCAGGGCTGAGGAGGAGCCTGGGGAGAAGGGAGAGGAGTTCAGCGCCAGCAGGCTCTCCATCACTTTGACAACTCAATAAAAACCAGTGTAAACTATTAATTGGATCATTAATTATTGACGCTGTTTTTACTACAATTCTGGGGGGCGAGAGCAGAAAAGAGAGAGAGAGAGAGGTGAAACATTGTGTGTTTAAACATAGTATCCATGAGGAGAGGGAGGGAGGGAAGGGACAGGGAGGGAGGGGAGGGGTGCAGGGGGGACGTTTTGGAGGCAGATCATTAAAGACATCTGATGGCGAGCCAGATGATACTTCATGGCGGCCATGTTGTTTGAAGATTTTTTTTTTTACACACTGCTCAGAATAGAGAGCAGACGCAATGTCCTCCTCTCCTTTCTTCCTCTCTCCACCTCCTTCCTCCTCGTGTCGCTCCGCCCCCCTCTCCTCCCGTCTCCTCCCCTCTCTTTTCTGTCTGTTCGGCACTCTTATGAGACAGCATGTCAGTGGATCAATAAGCAGGAAAACTGAAGGAGAGGGACGTCTCACTAAATCAGTCTGGAGGCCTGGCGGGCATGAGCCAAGCCCATTACAGCTGGCACAACCTCCACCCTCCTCCCTCCCTCCCTCCCTCCGCCCCCCTCCCTCTCTCCACCTCCCTCCCTCCCTCTCTCCCTCCCTCTCCCCCTCTCTCCGCTCCTCTCTTCCCCTCTTCCCTTCAGTTCCCGCCTCCTCACCTATGCCTTGGCCAGGGACCCCAGGGTTAGACAGCATAGCAGGACTGCCCATCTATTAACACACAAAAATAAAAATGTTTCCCTATCTTTCCTCTTCTGGTCCTTCCTGTGTGAGAGGCACACAGGCACTGACCGACTCAAAATAACTTGCTCTATTTTTTTCTCTGTCTCTCTGTCTTTCTCTCTCTCTCTCTCTCTCTCTCTCTGTCTACCTATCCTGTAAACCTGGAAAGTCCTTACATCAATAATGTAGCCCAGCCAACCCTGTGGATGTGTGTTTGCGTGTGTGTGTGTGCTGTTGCCTTTGTGATGAGGACACTTACATAAGTAAGCCTGACTGACTGTGTGTCTCTCCAGGGAGGTGCTACAAAAACACTCCTCAATCTCCACCTCCCCGATTCATCCTCCTCCAACTTTCTCTCCCCCTCTCTCTGCTCTCCTGGTCCTCCTCTCTCTCTCTCTCTCTCTCTCTCTCTCTCTCTCTTCTCCATGTCCTCTCTACTCTCCTCCCACATCCATCTTATCCCTGTCATTTCTGGTCACCCAGACCTCCCTCCCCTGTTTCGTCAAGCGATTCTGACGTCTCCCAAGGCAAAGGCCCCTATAATTACAGCTTTGACAACAAAATCAATTTGCAATTACGACCACTGTCGACCGCGAGCGCATTCAAGTGGCCAAACGCTAGAAGGATCGCTTTTGGATGTTAATTCTGCACGAAACAGGTTTAATTCAGTCAGAAGGAGAGAAAGAGAACGCGTGTGTGTCTGTCCCTGTCCATAAACATTCCCTGTTTCCCACGAACCGACAGGTACAGGATAGGGAACTGACAGTTCACTGGGAGGACGTTTTTATGGGTGTCCTTGTCTCCTCTGAAGGAGGTGAGCAGGGCAGAGCCCACGGGATTCCACTTCATCTGCTGGACTTTTCTCCATCCCAGGTAAGTTTCTCAAACAGGGTCATGGAGGATCTCACTCCAAGGAGCCGAACCTTGGAACACGATTAAAGAGCGGCCAACTCCCACAGAATGTCCGTGAGATACAGGCAATTTGATTGGTTTAAAAATGCTGTGGAACCAATCGAATGTGTGAGAGTTGGCAGCGGTGCAATTATATCCCATCAGGGATAATAATTAAGGGATCAGAGCCTGAGCTTCTGTGTTTGGTTGACACTTTCAGAATACACAGACCGCCTAATCTCTCGCTTAAAATGTAGCTTGTGTATCTACTTAGGTCAGTGGAGAGTCTAGCCTGGCTTAGCCTAGCTTAGCCTAGCCTTTCCTACCCAGGCAAGTCATGCTTATCCTAGCATAGCCTAGCTTTGGCTAGCCTAGCCTAGCCACTCTCAATCCATCCATGTGCGCTGAAGATCACTGAAGCCGAAACACCAAGATTCTAGCAGTGGGAAGGTTTAATTAGCCCCCAACATTTAATTACAACCGCCTCCACCTCTATTAATTAATATCCGGACCTGGTGGCATTGTTCTGAGGCTCTGGGTGCTGCAGCTTTCTCTGACTGACGGGAACAAACCAGGCCAAACCTAACACACACACACACACACACGCACACACACACACATACACTTACACACACAAACACACTGTACACTACACACACATGGACACTCACATAGACATGGGATATAGCGGATGTCCTCATCAAAGCTTAAATAGAGAAACATGTGTACACCCAATATATACACAAACACACACACACGCATACACACAGGTGTGGCGCTAACCACTGAACCGAAGCGTAAGAGAGACACAGGGATGGAGGGATGGGGAGAAGGAGGTAAAAGTTCCCTACCTTTTTCGCTGACAGACTCACTCTCAATCTCCACGTCCTCACAGCTGGTGTACTCCGGCGTGGTGGCCAGTTCCTCCTCCGAGCTGCTGAGAGACACCTGCCTCATCTTCCCCGCCCCGCTTGGTCTTGTGAGGTTTGGGCGGAGGCGGGCGCACCGACTCGGACTGGTCTGAGCTGAGGGAGTCGTTCCTCAACATGGTCTCCATCTTCTCCCTCTTGGTCTTCCTCACCGCCGAGCTGGGGTCCAGGTGGTGCTGGCCCCCCCTCCTCATGGGGTCCTCCCCCTGCGCAGGTCCCCCCCTCTCCCCCAGGACGGGGCTTCGGTGAGGGGTAGGCGGGCTGTGGTTGGATCCCCGGTGGCCGGCCCCCATGCCGGAACCCGGAGGCCCCGGCGAGGAGCGATCCATCGAGTACGACCTCTGACCCACCATGGGCGGCCGGCGCTCCGTCAGGTGTTGCCGCGACAACCGCACAGGCCCCATCTCCGCCTCGTCCATCTCGGTGTAGGCTAGCGACACGTCGCTGTGGCGCCGCTCGTGGCGCGCCCGGCCCACCTCGGCGTGCATGCGCATCTGCTCCTCGTACGGCTGCGGCTTCACCCGGGTACCGAGCCAGGTTGGGATCCGACCGGTACCTGGTCTGGTACTCCTCCTGCCGCTGCCGCTGCATCTCGTACTCGGTGGGCGGGGCTTCCCTCTAGGGGCGGGTACTCCTGGTCCAGAGGGTACTCTTGGGAGTGCCAGCGGCCTCGTTCCCCCCGGTAACTGGCCCTGGCGGAGCTGGCGTCCGGGTACATGGAAGAGCCCCGAGGTGCCCGCCGCGAGGAGAGAAGGAAGGAACACTGGGAGGGAGGAAGGAGGGAAGGAAGGAACACTGGAAGGGAGGAAGGAGGGAAGGAAGGAACACTGGAAGGGAGGAAGGAGGGAAGGAAGAAGCAATGTTGACTCACTGGATGTTTAAATAAACCCTGCCCAGAATAACACTGGGGCTAGGCCAGAGGCTGAGGCTGAGGCTGGGACAGAAGCTGGGGTAGAGGCTGAGGCTGGGATAAATGCAGTGGCTGAGGGTGAGGCTCGTGTAATAAAGGATACTGCTGAATCTGGCACGTACGTGTGTGTGAGCCCCCTACCTTCCCTCCCCTCCCCCCTCTCCCCTACCCCCCCCCACCCGCCCCCTCACTCCCCGTCCCCCCCGCCCCCGTCCCCCCAGTCTATTACTGTCCCCAGACGAGACTGCAGCTCCTCAACACCAGGCAAACTGCCAACTTCACCCCCCCACTCCCCCCCCCCCCCCCACCCCACCCCACCCCTTCGGTATGTTCAAACACAAGACTGTGAGTGAGTGTGTGTGTGTGCTTGCATGTGCGGTGTGTGTGTTGCGGGAAGGGTCCCTGAAAGGGGGCGAGGCAGGTCCTTATACCTTTTCTAATCATCGCGGAGGCATTTTGATGATGAACCTCTACAACAAGCTCAGAGGTTCAAAGAGAGGCCTCACACACACACAGACAGACACAAAGACACACACACACACACACCACGCCTGTCATTCCTGCCTCCTGCAGCACTGACACCCAAACAGCCCAAATGGTCCTGCGTGTTCTCACTGTCACAGCTGACAAAAAGTCATGTGATAGGCTAAACACCAGACCACCCCACCCCCACCCCCCCACCCTGCACACACACACACACACACACACACACACAGTCACACCAGCCAGCCCTCCATAACACCACACAGGCTAATAGAGAACTGCGCGGGACTGTTTTTTCATCCCGCTCCCGCCCGCTCCCGCTGAATTTCTGACCAATCCCGCCCGCTCCCGCAGAATTTCTGACCATTACCGCCCGCTCCCGCAAAGTGTGCGCAACGTGCCCGCCCAGACCCGCGATGTGTCTCCAATATAGTTAGCGAGCTCTTACCAACAGGGCTGCTTGAATGAGCTACTATACAATCGTTTAATGGGAACATAAATAGACAAAGCAACACGCATTTAAATATAACTTTGTTTTATTAAAATACCTTTTATATAGACCTTGCATAATCACATGGCACCTAAAACAGGCTGCTTTGCAAATCACAATATAAATATGAAAATTGTCAGCCTACTAGTAACACCGCCCAACACGCCCCTTTATGTAGCCTATGACCTCAATAA
The DNA here is from genome assembly GCA_030340665.1 of Neosalanx taihuensis. Classification (NCBI taxonomy): domain Eukaryota; kingdom Metazoa; phylum Chordata; class Actinopteri; order Osmeriformes; family Salangidae; genus Neosalanx; species Neosalanx taihuensis. Next base: position 13,213,996 of record CM059294.1, read on the forward strand.
CAAATGGCAACGAGAGGCTGAGTGGCTCAAACAGTAGTAGCATAGCCTAAAAATAAACTAAGTTAATAAATGAATTTAACGAATCACTTGCCAATATTGCTATGGAGGAAGAGAATGTTGCTGACCGACTGCGGCCCCATTCGCGTGCGTCTCTCTTCCAAGATGCGCCCCACAGACACTAAATGTACTAAACTAGATGCGGGAATACTGAAGATGAAACGCGCTAGCTTTGAGAGCGCTTGTCAGACTTGCCTCGTTTAGTTTTAATGGTGTACACAACTTGTTTAATGTTCTGCTCTACTTCGTTGGTTGACTGAGTCATGACTCAGTAGTACCTAGCTTATTACAATCCCGCACAAACCCGCAGTTATTTTTTTTTAGCCGCCCGTTCCCGCCCGCAGTTAAATTGAAACCGCCCGTTCCCGCGAGATTTGCGTTGGGTCCCGCGGGACCCAGCGGGACCCAATCCCAGTGCAGACCTCTACAGGCTAATGCACAGTGTGAAGCACCTGAATACATGAGACTAGCCTTCATTTTGTTCACCAAACTGAGGTCATACTGAATATGGGGACCGAGCCGGCACAGTCCTACCCAGGGTCAAAGTCATCGAGTCCCCGTTTGTTGACAGTACGTTTGCTATGCAGGGTGAAGACTCACTAGACACAACAAATCCAGAGTACCTGTCACCTCTCTCTATTACGGTACAACCATGATGCAAAGCTCTGTGCCTGACCGAAACAACCTCACTATTTCCGTATTCACCCTAAATTGAATCCCAGGTAAACAGCTCTGACCAATGAAAAACCTCTGAGGAACCAGGACGTCCTTACAAGGCACTACACGGCTCCCATCACGCCGTGAATATGATCCTTCCGGAAACACCTGTCTGACCGCAGCCACGTCTCTTTGATGATGCAACCCGTTTCACAACCGGGTAGGTTGAGAGATGATGGTGACAGAAATAGAAGACCACAGGAGGGCAACATGAAGGGGGGCCTTTTTCGC
>CM059294.1:13217500-13240000 GCA_030340665.1 Neosalanx taihuensis
GCAGAGAGGAACGGGGAGGGGGACTAGAGAAAGGGAGATAGAAACAAGGGAATGATGAGCGAGAAGAGTGAGAGGAGGATGAGAGGAGGGAGAGAGAAAATAGGAGCAGAGACAGGAGGCACAGATACACTATTTTCTAATATCTGAACTGAGGAGGGATTCTTCGAATCGGGCGATATGTGTTTCCTCCAGACTGAAAGATCTGAGCAAGGGATGAACTGGACCTCGATTCAATACAGAGCTTCCAGGCCAACAAGCCCACTCACGCATCAATGTCACAATCAGTGGGCTTTCCTGGAAGTGAAACGGCTCTTAGGGCTGTGAGCTGGCAACCACTGCTTATCTGCCCTTGAGCGAGACATGTAACCTATGCTACACAGCTCCAGGGTATAGGACTCTGTAGGGGACCACACACTGCCTCTATCTCTGTTAGCACCATGGATGGAGTTGTCATTGTGGTAATATTACTAGAAGGCTTCATATCGCACTGTGTACAATTGTTGTACTAGTGTTACGGTGCATTATGAGAGGAGAAATAAATACGGGGACTGGGTGAGGTGCGTGTGTGAGCCTGTGCTATGTTTGTGTGCGCGCGTGTGCGTGTGCAGTATATGTGTGTTGGTGTGCGTGTGTGTGTGTGAGGGTGGACCTTCTATGAACAGACCCTGGACACCATTAGGACCTCTGACGCACGCATACATAATACATGGAGCTGGATGTTACAGCACAACCCATTAGAGAGCCTTACAGAGAGTAGAGACAGTGTACGCACACACACACAGACACGCACACACTCTCTCCACACACGCAAACAAACCCGCGTTCACATGCGTGCATCCTCGCCGCAGAAACACGCACGGAAGAACAAAAACACACACAGTCACAAGATCACACAAAAAACACACTCCGGCTCGTACGTACACAGAACCAGATGGATCGGTTGGGTGGCAGTAAGCAGGGCCAGGCTGGTCTGGCTGGGCAGGTCTGGCTGGGCAGGTCTGGCTGGGCAGGTCTGGCTGGGCCTGTGAGGAGCTTGGAGACCCACTAAGAACAACATGGAAGCCATGCAGAAGCTACACAAGACAGCTCCACTCGCTGCCTCTTCAAATGAAACCGACTTGTACGTTAGCAGCCGGATATCAACCACTGGCAGCCCCCAAAAGAGACAGAACTGTGTCTCTTTGTACTATCGTGTACTCCCATGCTGTGCAGTGTACTGCACGCACAAAATAACTCGCACACACGCTTATTGTGCGTGTGTATTTGCGTGTAGCAACACAACAGCATGAGTCCCTCTCATTGACAAGTCTATCGCTAAGAGAAGATCCAGTCCGGCATGTTTTTGGCGGTTTGTGTCTGAGCACATGGTCTCACAGAGGGGGGGAGAGAAGGGGAGAGGAGGAGAGGGGGAGAGGAGGAGAGGGGGAGAGGAGGAGAGGGGGAGAGGAGGAGAGGAGGAAAATGCTGTAAATTATTTCTGCAGGCGAGGAGAACAGGACCCTGAGTCCCCTGAGACAGCCATTGTATGCTGTAGGACTTCTCTGCAAAACGCCTGCGTTTCATCCATTTTCTTTGCAGTGGAAGGATGATGCTGAAACTCTCTCTCTCTCTCTTCGTTCAGGCACCATCCCTCCCCGGGCCAGCATACTGGGCCAGGCGACTGGGGAGCCAGTCTGCTGGGAGTTGGGCGTTTAGCAGACTAATCAGAATGTTCACCGCTGCAGCCAAAAGACATACAACTTCCAAAAACATACACAGCAAGGGCAGAAAGTACACACACACACACACACACACACCACACACACACACACAGACACATCTCCTTATCTGTCTATCTATTGCTCTCTCTCTCTCTCTCTCTCTCTTCTCTGTCTGTCTTTCTCTTAAGTACACACACAGCCTACACATCAACACACACACACAGGCTTGTACACACGCAGTTTCGCAGTAACTCCTGAAGCTCCCTCATTACATGGAATGCAGAATGCGACTGTTTACAGATGATGCTGAATATCCATAAGGAAATTCGCCAAATGAAAAAAAAAATTGCTTGGCTCAGCAAAGGAATTTAATCAAAATGTTGAAGAAGAAAAAAATATCCTCTTGCTTTGGTTAAGGGTGGGCTAATCAAAGTACCCTTCCAAGGCGTGTTGGTATCTTCCCTGCTATGCAGAGGGGGCAGCACATGTTTGGAGCTGAATTGCCCTAGTCTGTCATGATCAGCAGCTCTAGAGCAGCACTGGAGGGAGCAGCACACACACATGCCTGTAGTGGGACACACACGCAGTCCCAACCTCAACATGATCGGAATCAGTCTGTAACTGGATCATTTGACGATGATGATCATGCTGCGTCCAACATCACTACTGCGCTGCCAGATTGCAGGAATATGATCCGCAGCATCTCGCCCAGTCGGGCAGCACTACTAGGCTGCTTACTGATCGATAGACGAATCCCCCCCCCCCCTCCCTCCTCCTCCTCAAATCCTCCTTTAGACATACCAAACGGGGGAAGCCCCCTCCATAAATCCGACGGTTCTTTCTCAAAGGCGATCACTCACCCGATATTGCTCAGCGCCTGCTCGAACAGCTCGGTCTGCAGGATGTTCTGAGGCGGGGAGAAAGCCCCGTTAAAATGAGACAGAACCGAGCTACAGAACTGACGCAATGTCTCAAACTGCATTTTTTCCCACCACCCCCTTTTTCTTCGTTTATTTTTCCTTTAGTATGGCGCCTTGTCTTTCATGCACTATAACGTCCCCCGTCCCCCCCTGCACTCGCTCCGGACGCCCCCTCTTTCTCCCCAGGGGGCGAATTAAACGAAAAGACGCCCATCAAGTTCCATGTTTCTCGTGATCTCGGTCAAAAGTGTCCTTGGATGAGACGCGATCGATGCCGGGTCCTTCAGTCATAATGCTCCTAACTTCCATCCGGTGGAGCTAATAAGGCGCCCTTTTCCTGCTCAGTGTGGATGGATCTCTTCTTGGCGGAGGTAAAGAAAGCAGCGAAGCAGCATCCTCAGTAAGCATCCCTTACCGGTGCACCGCGGGGGGGAGGCTGCCTCATATTCAACTCATATTTTCTCTTTGCCTATTAGAGCGCGCGCACACACACACACACACACGCACACCCATGCACGCACATACGCATTCACTCGCGCACACGCTTTGCCATATCCCCCTCTGTCTCTCTCTCTCTCTCTCTTTCTCTCTCTCTCTCTCTCTCTCTCTCTCTCTCTCTCTCTCTCTCTCTCTCTCTCTCTCTCTCACACACACACACACACATACACACACAGACACACCCACACACACTGTCTTTCTGTTTCTCTCTCACAGACACACACACACTCACACACATACACACTCACACACATACACACACACACACCCACACACATACACACACACACACACACACACACACACACTGTCTTTCTGTTTCGCTCTCTCACAGACACACACACACACTCACACACATACACACACACACACACACCCACACACATACACACACACACACTGTCTTTCTGTTTCTCTCTCTCACAGACACACACACACACACTCACACACATACACATACACACACACACACACACACACACACACACACACACTGTCTTTCTGTTTCTCTCTTTCTCATACCCTCCACATCCTTTAGTGGTGTTTAGACCATATGTAACGGCCAGGTGGAAGACAGGGCAAATCAATTCTAAGAGCGTCTGCGTTAGGATGAATGGGAGATGATCTTAGGCTGAAATGAATTAGAATGGGCTCTATATAGACTTTACTCACCAGTCACTTGAAGACCGAGAAAGAGAAAAGGAGTCAAACTTGACAGAAAGAGAGAACTGCTCTTCAAAATAGCCAATTGAGCACAAGATTACTGATTGACAACAAGCTGCAGTTCATATAGTTTACTCCAGCATTCCTAGAGCACAGCCAATTTATATTGGTTTACAATTTTGTACGTTGAGTAAATGGTCAGTCGGCCATTGATCTTAGGACTTGGACTGGATTTAACTGGACTGGACTAGGCTGGACCGAGTACCTTGAAAGTCACCACTGAGTCATGATATTCTAATCCCACCATAGTTATTGTTGTTTCACCAGCTACTCTCTACAATGCAGCTGTCTGTGGGGATAGTGTTCACATTTCAAATAACAAACTGGACAGAGAAAGAGAAATAAATACTCATTTAGCAGACGCTTTTATCCAAAGGGTCAATGAGTTCTCTCTCCTTATAAATAGACTGTCAGACACCATCCCAAACCCCCACCCCCTCCTTCAGAGAAATAGATCCTGGAGTTAATTGAAACATTCTCTGAGATTAATGAAAGTGTTTGTTTTTTTGGTACTCATGCAGTTCGGTGGTCTATTTTTGGGCTCGCAGCCACACGCCGCTGGCAATGTCCCCCCTGAACTTTTTCCTGCCTTATTCCTGTTGTGTCACCGCCGTGCTGCCTGCTGCCAACACCAGAATCATTCACTGCTGCCAGTCCAGCTCTCAGCCATTAAATCAGCCAATACATAGACCAGCCCTGATGGTCCAAAAGCTAGGCCAGTCATAAAAGCTAGGCTAGCCCCGAATCAGAGAAACTAGGCTCACTGTCAGACAGGCTGCTAGTCAGTGAGACCCTGTTAGCTCATAATTGGAGAAGCTAGTCTATAGTACATACACATAATGAGGCTAAGCTAGCCCATGCCAGTGGAGAGAGGAGCGCTAATTAGTCGAACACCTTCAGATGGGGAGCTAAAGCTAACAGAGGGAGACAGAGATTGACAGAGATTGAGCAACAAGATTTGGGTTGGACAACTAGTTCAGTGGTTCCCATTCCTGGTCCTCAGGGTCCATCTATCCTGAACGTTTTAGATGTTTCCCTGCTCCAACACATCTGATTCAAATTAATGGGTCATTATGAAGCTCAGTAGAAGCCTGATAACGACAACGTATTTTGAATCAGGTGTGTTGGAAGAGGGAAACATCTAAACATGGAGGACAGTGGGTCCTGAGGACCAGGGTTTGGAACCAATGATCTAGAGGACACACACCATCAGATACACCTTCACAAGGTCAGTTAAGGAACGGGGAAATAAATTAAGCAACGTGACGCTCACACACCTCCTACGGAGTGTGTGTGTGTAATACACCTGACTGTGTATATGCTCGTTTGTGCGTGAACGAATATGCCAGTATGAGACTGTGTGTCATGGGACACAGAAGCCAGGCATCCCACTGGGCGCTCTGCAACGGATGACACAATCCACGGCCCACAATCCACCTCTTCCCCACAGGAAGTATGATCCGAGGCAGAGATGACATCTGTTTGTATGGCAGTCTCTCCCCAGGACTGACCGCAGGGTCGGTGAGACGGGGTGAACCTTAGACACGCTGGACCATGACAGGTCCGGGGGAACGGTAGAAGAAGAGGGCAGGCTGGGATCGCACGCTCAGGGTCCGCAGCAGTGGCTTGACACAGTCTTGCAGTGGAGGAAGATGGGGGATGTGGAGGGTGGAGCAGGAACGAGCGGCAGAGTGAGAAGCAGAGGGGGAAGGAGACACCGTGTGGATGGAAAGGTTACTGCAGAGCTCCACAGCATCAGCAGCAGGATGGAGATGATTTGGGGGACCAGAAGGCAATTGTGTCCAACTAGCATCGCAGGTACAACACCACAGTCATCAGCAGAATCATCTCAGAAATCTAACCAACAGTCTGTGCTTCACACACACACACACACACACATACACACACACACCGGCTACCAGACATGCTTTTTGTGTGCGCATGAATGGCACCAAATGAATACTGCACCTAGATGTGACGGATGCAGTTCTAGCCGGTCTGTATTCTGCTGTGCAAATACAGAGCTGAATTAAACTGCAGGACTCGCTCGAATGTAATCTACCCCCAAACTGCAACATGCACATGCTGTAAATGCATTCCAGCGCTGAGCCTAAGGTGTGTGACCTTTCTCTGTGATGAGTTGCAGAGCTCCAGTGTGTAGCTCGTGCTTCAAAGAGGGAGACAGTGAATGCAGTATTCACCAGTTCAACAGCAAGGGAATCCCTCTGGCTCTGTCTGTCTTAGGGGGGAGATCAAAGCCCTAAGTCACTCAGTGTAGGAGGGAGGGAGGAAGGGGGTACTGTAACAGAGTGAAAGTACGGTTCTGTGTGCGGATGGATTTGTGCGTGCGCGTGTGTCTTTGTGTGCATGTGTGTGCGTCCTTGTGCGTGCGCATGTGTGTATAACGCTGAGCTGGCACCAGGTAGCCATGCTTCTCTCTCTTTTATAGGCCTCGTGGGCTCTCTGCTCCTGCTCCTTTATGCTGGTTCTCCCCTGGTTCGCTGGGAGCCTCTGCTTTTATCTCATCTGAATCCCTTACAATCCCCCTCCCCCACCCACCCTCCCTCACTATCCCCCTCCCTCACTAACCCCATCCCCCACCCACCCACCCTCCCTCCCCCACCCTCCCTCACTATCCCCCTCCCCCACCCTACCTCACTATCCCCCCCCCACCTCACCATCCCCTTCCCCCTCCCTACCTCACCGTACCCTCCCCCACCCCACCCTACCTCCCCCTCCCTCCCCCCTCCTTACCTCACCAACTCCACACCCCCTCCTTACCTCTCCAGCACCCCACCCCTTCCCTACCTCCTCTACAACGCCGCACCCCCTGACTGAACTATCCCAGTGGCCCTCATCGTGAACTGCAGAAAACAGCTTGGTACACAGGTTTGCTACTTTTAACCTGCAGTTTTCCTGAGGCAAGCAGTTCATTTAAATCTCAACAAGGACTACAGGATATGATTGGAAAACAGCTCATGTATTTCCTACTTTTGCTAGATCCCACTCATACAATGTCTCTTGACTAAATTGGGAAAATGTATTTTTGTAACAATCTGTGAGGGAACACCCATACAGGCACACACACACACAAGCACACACTACAGCCTCCACCCCCCCTTCACACACCCCTTTCACTCCTTTGCACTCTTCCTCATCCCATACACACCCTCCTCACACACACACAGTGCAGGGTTCCGTGGGGGTCCTACCTGTCTAAGAGTGAGTCTCCGTGCCGGCTCCCGGCCCCGTTGTCCAGGGAGTGTTGTCTGGGGAGGCCCGGATGCCTTCCTGGTCTGACCCCCGAGGGCCCCTGGTACAGGGACGGATCCTGCAGTTTGGCCTTCTTTTCCTGGGGGGCCTCTTCGTGTCGCCGGCCGTGGGGCCCCTCAAACACGCCCCGTGGGTCCCCGGCACCGTAGAACCACGCCCCCGACTTGGTGAGGATTTCCTGTTGTTTTCGGCACAAGTTGCAAACCCACATAACCTGTGGAGGAAGAGAGAGAGGGGGGGGGGTGTTAAGGGGGGGAGGACAGCGAGTGTCGGGGTGGAGATGACGTGATGTGGTGTGGCGTGGACCGTGGTCACAGGTGGGGATCGACCTAACCCTGACCTTCCACCTGTGAGACTGTCAGGGATGTGAATGGGAATGTCCATGGTCAAGTATCATGGAGGAACGGATACTTGAACCTGCTGGATATATTGCCATTGATTATATAGATGAAGTGAAAAATGGGTGTCTTCCATACACATACAGCAGCCTTCGATAGATTCTGGTAGCTTCTATTCTGTAGAGCTTACAGTTTACTCTGGAAGTTGTCTTGGGGTTCTTAGTGGTCCGTGAGTTTAAGGTGAGTTTGGAGGTTTGGTCTGTATCATTGATAATCATGATACTGTTCTATCCGGTACATATTCGTATCTCTTAACGCCATGAGAGAGAGTCTATGTCAGTCTTGTGATTGTGTGGTTGTGTGCACTGTGAACGTGTGGTACACTGAAAACACATGCAGTTCTTGTGTGAGAGAAGAGAGAAAAGAGAAGAGAAGGAGCAAAAAAAAGAAGAGGGAGAAAAGGTGATAGGGATGAAGTGAGGGGATAGAGGGAGAGAGGGAGAGCAATAAAGAGGAAGAGAGGGAAGTAAAGGGGGAGAGAGCAGAATATAGAGGCTCCTAGCATTGTGCCCTTTCCTCCCTATCCCCTCTCTGCAGCCCAGCAGCTCAGCAGCACATTAGCCTCATAAATCCCAGGGTCGACAGGAGTCCTGATCACCCCTCCTCCCCTCTCCTCCCCTCCTCTCCTTCCATCCACATATAGTATCCCAGCTCTGTCTTACTGAGATATCTTTCCTCAGCTGGTTTTATCTTCAAAGTTGGTTAGCTAGCGAGACAGAGGCGAGATAGATAGATAGTAAATGACTAAATGTACAACACGATACAATTCTGAGTGTCTGAGGGAGCAGGGAACCAGTGATTGGCAGCAGTGACGTCCAGTAAGAAGGTTTGCTGCAGCCGAACAGGCACAGTGCTGAGTCAGGACATTACTGTAATTACTCGTGGGCGGGCACATTGCACACCAAGCTGCTACTGGCTGGCTCGGGGCTCTCTGCCTGCCTTACTGACTGTTCCAGTAGCTGGTTTTCTCAGCGGTTTTCTCATTGTTTTGTTTTTTTTTCTTCTGGCTGGCTGGATTAGTGGTTGTCACACTCACACGGGCATGAGCTAGACTGCTGGCTGCCCCAGAGGGTCATGCTGATGACAAGCTCCCCTCCAGACTGGCACCCTAACTCCAGCAGTTAACCCAGGGTCTTCACCTTCTCTCTCACTCGACATCCACTCCATCTCCTCTCTTTCTCTCTCTCTCTCTCCCTCAAGCTCTCTCTCTGTATCTCCCGTCTTTAGCTCTACTCTCCCTCTCCGTCTTTCTCCGCAGCGGAATCTCGTGTTCTCTCTTTCTCTCTCTAACTCTAACTATACCAGTCATTCCCCGCTCTTTCCAGAACTGTGATGTCTCACCCCCTCTTCTCTCCCCTGCTGCATTATCTCTCTCCTTCTCTCCCCCCCCCCCTCACTGAGGGCGGGAGCCCTGCTCGTCCACGGGCCCTGGCCTACTTATTTACCCTCCATCACAAGCGCAATTAACAGAGAGTGAGTGGCAGTGCACTCCTCCAATCCGCCAATAATAATTAACAGCGTTGCGAGCGCCGGACTGCACACGAGGCCTCTTTCGTCTCCTCAGCGTATACCTAACGGCGCATTAGCATGCTCGAGCAGGCAGCGCGGGGGGCGGGGGGGGGGGGGGGGCGTGCGCAGGCCCCCGAAACAAATGCTGAGCAGGCCGGGCTTCAAACGTGCAAACCTGGCAACCACATCCCTATCACACAGACACTGATAACTTGCGGGTTGGGAGGGAGGGGGGGAGTGAGGGAGTAGGGGCTGGGGGGAGGGAGGAGGGGATTGGGGCCTGGGGGGGACGGTTAGGGTGGGTGGTGCCACTGAAAACTATAGGGTGGACTGGGTGATGGCTGAGATTTTGTGGCGGAGATCAAAGGCAGGCTCAAGTCAAACTGCTCCTTTTCCACGTTATCCTTCAAAAGGGAGTCTGTGTTTTATCGTGAATCATTTTAGCTGCCTGTGCAGTTAGGCCAGCGGGCTAACATGCTAGCAGGGAAACCTGCTCTCAAGCTAACAAGCTAACGCTGGTTTGACAGAGAGGATGAGTGGGACGCACAATGACAGACTACCTTAGCTTCTGACCCGCTAGCACACAGACTACCTTAGCTTCTGACCCGCTAGCACACAGACTACCTTAGCATTGGACCTGCTAGCACACAGACTACCTTAGCATCGGACCTGCTAGCACACAGACTACCTTAGCATCGGACCTGATGGCACACAGACTACCTTAGCATCGGACCTGCTAGCACACATGCTCACTTGCCTTCACAGAAACACACGTGTGCACAGGCACTGATGCTCCACACACCCAAAACGCTACAACCTACACCAGCGTGTGGATGCATATTGCACCCACCCACACAAACACACACACATACACACACAAACACACACACAGGTCAACCAGCTGGGATGGCCAGAGGTGTGCTTGCTGCAGCTAGACCGACCCCCCACCCCCAGCCCACCAACCCCTCCACCACACACAAACACACTCGCGCATTTTCCTTCAGCTCAACTCTTCACGGCTGAGTGCAGGTAAGGGTTGGGGTGGTGGTGGTGAGGGAGGAGGGGGAGGTGACCCCCCACCCCCCCACCCCCCACCCCTCAGGCAGGACCATTTCTCACTGTGCTGGCACATTTCATAGTCACTGAACCTGCATCCAAAAATAGACTTCAAAAAAAAAAAGAAAGAAAGGGCCAGAGCTCTACCCACAGTCTCAGGAGAGAGGACATCAGTAGGCCCATTACAGTAGGCCTCCACATTCCGCTCTGACCGCCTCTGCTCTGAGGAGCCTACTGATAAATCCTCCTGGGGAAGGAAACACGGAGCGGACCGGATCGATATATCATTTCCTATCTATTATTTCCCTTCGCACTGACGTGGCGATCCTACATAGTCTGAATCTTTCTCACAGCAAATTTGTCCCTCCTTCCCTCCCCCCCATTTCGGGACACTGGAGTCAACACCGCCCATCCCATAATCGGAAGGCTGTGTGCGGACAAGGGATTGCGTCGGACGTTGACCTCTGTTAAACCGGGGGGCTGTAAGAGCAGTTATTTTCAGACACTATCCCAGTGGCAGGTCCATCAGTAGCCTGGTTCACCACACTCAGCAGGTGGGCCCTCTAGTGGCCACACAGCAACACCACAACGTGACTTCAACCAAAACAAGATGCAGCAGTACAGCAGCGTTTCATCGGCCACAGACCAACGAGCCGAACCCGGTGCTGTAAGCACAACCCTGCAACGACAGCGCCTTTCAGCGCCACAAAACCCGCCGCCGCGCTTGAGGGGGTGCAGAAAGGAGGACTTGTTTGGTTTCGGTTACAGTATCTTTCACGCTGTGGCCGCACAGCGAGAACCGGGGGCCGAGGTGCTGGTGGCTGACAATAGTCTGGACCAGGGCCAGCACATTACAAGGGGTCACAATGCTAAACACAAGCCAACACTACAGGGGGAAGGTCCTCTGGAAAAGTTGCCTACTCATGCTGATGTAATGCTCAAGAGTGGTTAGGGAAGGGATCACATGACTTGTGTCCTCTCTCTCTCTCTCTCTCTCTTTCTCTCTCACCTGAAATGATCCACTCATTAAAAACTCATTGTTTGGGCTGTGTTCCCTCTGAACCTAGGTGTTGATGGAGACAGATGACCGGCTCTGTGTGTGTGTGTGTGTGTGTGTGTCTGTGTGTGTGAGAGAGAGAGAGAGAGAGAGAAAGAAACAGGAAGACTGTGTGTGTGTGTGTGTGTGTGTGTGTGTGTGTGTGTGTGTGTGTGTCTGTGTGTCTGTGTGTGTGTGTGAGAGAGAGAGAGAGAGAGAGAGAGAGAGAGAGAGAGAGAGAAAGAGAGAGAGGTGGGGGGGTGGGAGTGTGTGGAGGTACGAGCGGGCTAAGACCTGGGGTGAGCCAATGTAAGCCAAAATAGGTCTTATAAGTCCCTGCATTTTTACGCTTTTCGAGGAATTTAGAGCCAAACCAAGCAGAGTTAACAATTTGGCCCTTGGTCTTTAACTGTGAACGTCTCCACACCAACAGCCTTTTGACAAACGCTACCTGCGCTCAAATCGAGTCCACCCTAGCACATTGTTCCTCTTAAAACAAAACAAAAACTGTTGCCTTCTAGCCTGCTCAGCAAAGTTAGACTATCTGATGAAATGTCTCTGAAATACACCCTGTACTGGTGTTCTGTAGGACAGAGGCAGACACTGAGATCTAAATGAAGGGCTAAATGAGCAGGGAGCAGCAACCCTCACATGCTCCAACACAGCCTGCACGTGGAGCATTACATTTTAATGAGCTTCTAATTTTAGTGTGCCGCGGCGGTAATAATAATAGACTTGATGCATATTTATGGCCAGTTTATTTATTTATTTATTTTTACGGAAGTTCAGAGAGACACGCAGGAGGGGATGGCTTAGAGAAGATGAAGGGAGAGACTCAAGCAGAGACAGCAGATGGACTTAGACCACCCTGAAGCCCAACATATTCAGATTATTGACGAGGCCAAAATCTATTTTTGGTAACATTTGATGTGCAACGTTGGCACAGCTCTTAGAATTCAATTTTCCCTAAACAAATCAAATCTAAATGTATTTGTACAGCCCTTTTTACAAACAAACCTAGAAACAGGTTGCCAAATCTAACACAAATGTTATGAAGGGTTAGAAATAATTACTTTATTTACATAATAATTCATGTTTCCGGTGTTAGAACTGGAATCGTTCTTTAGAGTTATTCATTTATACGTATATTGCGTTCACAGGTCTACTAGATTTCTCAGATTTTGCGAACGCCAACATGCACGTTAGCCTACAGCTATAGCAAATAAAGCCTATGCTGACAAACAGACATGCACTTAGAGCACCATTCGCATCTTACCCATGGTTCCGACAGCGCGAGACGTCATCGTGTCTGTGCAGAGTCTATAATCCGTAATAGAACCGAGAGAACGTCTCCATGCGCGTGCTTCGGAATCGGTAAACCGTGGGAACTCCGCGCGACCTTCAGCACGCGGACAGCTCCAACTCCAACAATAGGCAACAGTGAAGGTTACGGCGACGCACGTTAATAATGATTTCTTTTTTTCCCCCACGCTGTAAGATTAAAATTAAGAAAAGAAAGAAAAGGTCGACTCTCGTCCAACCCTGAGTGCCATAGAGTGTCCAACAGCTTCAGAGAGAGAAATCCGGTCAAAACCACATCTGAACCTACAGCTCCTCCGCTGCACGTTATGATTCTCCTGAACGAGCCGGGGAACATTGAGGGGGGGGGGGCGGGGGAGCAGAACCCTCCTTCAGGTAGGACACGACTCACACAGTGTCAACATCTATAGCGAACAGATGTGACCGAGTGAGCGCAATCATGTTTTTTTACCACCACCTCTGTGTTACTTCATCATTAATAGATGGCAGGCGTGAGTCTGTTGGAGATACCGGAGCCTCGAGCTCATTAGAAATGCAGCGCGTCCTCCCCACGGTGCCGCACGGCGCAAGTGTGCTCACAGCAGTCCGCGTGCATGTCCGTCTGCACGGCAGTGACGCTGCTTCAGCGACTCAGCGAGAGGGAAGGGGGGGGGGACAATTTTGGATGCGCCATAATCACACTGGCGTACACGAGGTCCCGCCTACTTCGGATTTAAGGAGGGTAAGTTAAAGGGATGGAGGAGTTAAGTCCTCTTCCTTTTGCAACACAGGAAAGAGGACCAGGAACACACGTTGTTCTGATCAGGAGTGACTTCCTCTCAGAAGGCTGTCACAAAGTCACCACATCAGAGAGAAAACGGTCACAAAAAAAGTCACAGCAACATTCTGTAGAGTATTTTCAAAATTCAGCGAGAAGGGATCACATTTACATTTAGCAGACGCTCTTATCCAGAGCGACTTACAGCAAGTACAGGGACATTCCCCCTGAGGCAAGTAGGGTGAAGTGCCTTGCCCGAGGACACAACGTCATTTAGCCACAGCCAAGAATCGAACTCGAAACCTTCCGATCATGAGCCCAACGCCTTAACCGCTGAGCCATGTGACTCCCAACATTAAAAGTGCACATCTCTCTATGAACAGAGGGTTCCCCAAAAACTGACTATATATGCCTGTATGCCACATTTAGCTTAACATTTTTTTGTTTTTTTTTCTGTCCATTGAAAACACAACAACTCTCAGTCCGTCTCTGACCTATCACGTTCCAGCGTTTTAACAGCTCAGCTAGCCAATCAGACACCGAGACCGGTAAATATTAATGCCGTTTCACAGAACAAGATCTCTCTCGCCACCGCTGTCGCCGCGAGGGGAACGGACGAAAGAGGAGACGAGTGGAAAAAGAAGCGATTTCACCAGCGGCTCTTTCACTGACACACAAGCTCTCGGCAGAGGTCTCGCCTCCCCGAAATGCGTCGCAGCGCTCAGAGGCGTCCGAGCAGAGCCCCGGTGTCATGGCGATCGGGATGACATCATGTCCACCGATCCGAAGCCCGGGCGTGGTGGACGCTGGAGCGCCAGAGCAGGATTAAAGCTCCCCGGCGGTGGCTCAAAGCCCGCTGACCACACCGCAGAGTTCCAGGGAGCGGGAGGCTGATCTGAAGTGGATTCAGTCCCAGCAGGGGAGGCTGAGATGCTGGTCACACAGCCTGTGACGCGTGGAAGGGCGAACGTGGTTTGAAGATGCGGTCAGCTGGGTGGCTGATGTCTAGCCACTTTTCGAAACGAGTGAAAAAGAGATGGTCAAGACTGTAACCTCAGTGTCAGGGGAGGGTGGACCCCCCCCTGCCTCCCCCCCATTAGATGTCACTGTGTCTGGGCTGAAAGACAAGACGGTCACCCTGCCCTGTCTGGGATGGAACTCAACTAGGTCTTGACGTAGACCCACAGCCCTGCAACCAGACACAGCTACAGAACAGATACTGGAAGACCAGGGCTGAGCCAGAGTGAGGGTGAAGGCTAGGACCAGGGTCAGGGTCAGGGCCCCTATCACCCATCTCCATGTCTCCTCATCTTCCCTTCCTTCTATACTCTATTCACTCTAAACCTGTTCCCTTCGCACCCTGCCCCCCTCTCCTCTATCTCTTCTCCCTTAACCCCCCCCCCCCCCCCCAACCACCCTTCCCCATCTCCAGTTTATTTATCCATTGGCAGACTCACCACTCATGTTTGTCCACTCATCATTAAATATTAAAACCTCATACATCATTCTGAGGATCCTCTTCAGGGGGGCCACCCAAAATAAAACAAACCCTCGCCAAATGTTTGATGCCCATGCCAGGCCGTGCCGGGTACACCCCGGGTCAGATCTGCCATCGCCACGACGACCCACTGCCGGCCGTATGCCACCTCTATAACTCAACACCATCTGCAGAGCAAGGAAACTGATCTTCCTCTCTTCATCCCTCTCTCTCTCCCTCCCTCTCTTCACCTTTTCCCTCTTTCTCCCTCTTTGTCTCTCTCTCTTTCTCTGTATACCTCTCTCTCCCTCTGTTCTCTCCCATCAAAGGCTGCCCTGCAGTCCTGGCTCCTGTACAGTACGATGGCTAATAGACTCTGATACGGGTGCATGAATATGATATAGATCAAACCAGGGTCGGACTGGCCTTCGGGAGAGTCAAAGTAACAGCAAAGCATAATGGAAATAAATAATAATAAAAGCGTGTAGTCGTTTTGAAGCACCAGGCTGTTTTTCAGTCCCAGTCCAATCCTGGATCAAACACATCCAGAATCTTCCAAACGTCCAGCCTTTTATGCGGGGTTTTGACCAATGGACCAGCAATGGTAATCAAAGCCACGTCAAGGCTATAGAGCAATGAAATGACAACTTCCACTATGGCTTGTTGCTTTTTTTAAAAGACGAGGTCATGAAGCCTGTCTGCCCACAGCTAGTCTGTCTGGGGTTTCTCACAGGGGCTCTGTATGTGTATAGTGGTGCAAGGCATTTCATGGACAATGCTTGTATCCAGACACGTTTCCCAGGATACGCGGAAAGGTGTAAAAGGATTCGCTAACCACTTTGTCCTCCTGACGACATCCCAGGACGCATCAGGGAGCGAGAGGAGAAGAGACAGGGAGAGAGAGAGAGATCGTGAGTGATGTTAGAGGGAGCAAACAAAAACATTTCAGTCACTTTTTATTTTGCCGCGGGTGGTTCTAGAATGCATTCTAGAAAGAGCAGTAGACTGCAGATAGAGCTCTGGAAGGTTAGTAATTGAAGGCAAGACAACACAGCCTTGACACAGCACTAGTAGCTGACAGGATAGAGGGGTAAATAGCGCCCTCCAGTGGCTTCATATATTAACCGCATGTAAAACTCACATCATTCTCTGCCTCCTTCAATGGGCAACTGGAATACATTATATAAATGACATAATTAAAGGTGATTTCCTGTTGAATAGACTTGCATCGGACATATCAGAGGGGACATCGATTTATTTCAGAGGGATAGTCGTGCCGGGAGTTGCAGAAATGGCTCAGAGCCCAGATTCCAACGTTTTTTGCCAAATGTTTTATGTTTCATAACCTTGGAATGGAAGCAGAGAATGAAGGATAAACTTCACATGGTTTGAGGGAGTCCTGGAATTGGAAACACGGCTGTGGTTCTTAAATACCAACCTGGGGGGGGTTACGGTGAGTGCTGAAATGGGGCGGTTAGTGTGTGCTTGTGTGCTTACTGTCCCCAGACTGTCTGGACCGGCATCCTTACCTTATTGGAGCGCAGAGCCACCCGTCCTCCGCACCGCGCGCAGAATTTCGTTTGGCAATAGGAGCAGAGGTGACCACAGCCGTCGGCGAACTTGGTTTTGTGGCAGATCCCGCAGGTGGGGGCTTCGCTCTTCTGCTCCTGAGGGTCCTTGGCCTCTTCACCCATCTTCTTCACCTGGTCCTTGTACGACTCAAACTGCTGATGTAACTTCCTGTGGGGCAGGAAGAGCAAATTTTTTAGGGGCATTCAAATTTCAGTATGTTTGACAGGGGTTACAACAGATACACTACAAAGGGGGCTGGGTTAAAGGATTCAAACTAGTGATTGAGCATAACACTGAAAAGCATGAACATTTAAATAACGATCAATTTGTTCACTTCACCCTAATAAAGTCTTGCCAAGTCCAATACTATATTCGAGCTTAGTGCTTTAAACAGGTATAAACATGTTTTCAGGGATAGATTTTCAGTCCGCTGTGTCATCGACTGCACAGTCATCTTGGTCATCCACACCATGGTAAGCAGAGGTCACACACCTCCCCTCTGTTCTGATCGCTCCTGCTCACGTAACGACAGCTTGTTCCAGCTGGTTGAACACGCTCCTTCAAATGGCAGCCTCGTCCCTATGGCTTTATGGATCTTACAGCTGGACATGACCAGGGGTGTCATTCTGAGCGATCAAGCATGTCCATGCTTCAGAACGCCTGACCTCATCAGAAACCTCCGCACCAGCCTCCCCCTGAGTCCTCTGCCTCTGCCCTGTCTCCTCGTCAGCCTCTCCCTCCTCTCCAGCCTCCTCCGCAGTCCCTACCTCTCCCCCTGCAGCCTCTACCTTCTTACTGGCCTCTACACAGCCTCCACCTTCTCCCCGATCTCCCCTAGAGTCTCTACCTCCTCCCTGGCCTCCTCCCTGGCCTCTACTTCTCCTCTGCGGAGTCTACCTCCTCCCCAGCCTGCCCGTAGCCTCTACCTCCTCCCCAGCCTGCCCGTAGCCTCTACCTCCTCCCCAGCCTGCCCGCAGCCTCTCCCTTTCCCCGGCCTTCACTGCTGTCCTTCAGACAGCGCACCCTTCCTGACTCCTTGACCAGGTGAGGTATCCAGTTTGCTTTGCAAGTTTAAGGGCATCACTTAATTCCACTTTCTCAAGTTCCTTCAGCGTTTAATGAATCATTTGCACCTGTGTGTCTGTTTCAAGGCCAACAGTAAGATAATATGGGGCAACAAAACCTCTCTACCCCCCGTTTGTGGAAAAACATACACACGTCCACAAATGACCTGGCTACAGCACTGAGTGTTAAGCGTAAGTGACTATGTAGTCGAATGACAAAGGACTTAGATGGAGTCAATGACAATGTTTACCCTCTGCAGTCCTATGTATGGACTAGGTCTACAGTTATAACCCAGCACAGGCCAGTCTAGCCAAGCTCAGCCCAGCCAAGCCCCGATCAAACCAAACCAGACTTAACCAAACCAGGCCAGTCTAGTCCAGCCCAGAGCTCAAACTAGCTCAGAATATTCCAGATCAATCCTGGGAAAAAAACTATTGGACTTGAGTTGAGCAAATGTCATTGCTGCAAGGCCTGCCATGCATTTTGTATGACACATGTCAATCAGATGTCTCCTTGGAAACTAAACCCTGGGCTGACTTCATAATTTGGCGATCAGAAACGGTCCTTATCTCGCCCTGCAACATTCATTAGACCCTGTGAATAATTCACCAGCCTATCCTTTTACCAGGAGTACGTTAGTGTTACTAATAAACACGCTTCCTTTCTCCGTAAACAGGCCTTTAGAGCCCAAATGTAATTGCAGCTTGTCCTGGATGACTGTCGCATGCAGCGCCATGTCGCCACCTAGCAGCTGAAAGGCTGCCTGTCTGGCACCTGGGCCGTGTGTCATGCCTTGTCGTCTCCCCGGTAACACCTCGTTAACGGTGTCGCGGCCAAGACCATCCTGGGACTGGTATGTGCGGGTGTGTTGTATGTGCGGGTCAGACACACAAAGGTCAAACACACAGTCAAACACAGTCAAACACAGTCAAGCACAGTCAACCACAGTCAAACACGGTCAAACACAGTCAACCACGGTCAACCACAGTCAAACACAGTCAAACACAGTCTACCAGAGTCAAACACAGTCAGCTACAGTCAAACACAGTCAAACACGGTCAACCACGGTCAACCACGGTCCACCACAGTCAAACACGGTCAAACACGGTCAACCACAGTCAAACACTGTCAACCATGGTCAACCACAGTCAACGACGGTCAACCACAGTCAAACACTGTCAGCTACAGTCAAACACAGTCAAACACGGTCAACCACGGTCCACCACGGTCAACCACAGTCAAACACGGTCAAACACGGTCAACCACAGTCAAACACTGTCAACCATGGTCAACCACAGTCAACGACGGTCAACCACAGTCAAACACTGTCAACCACAGTCAAACACAGTCAAACACAGTCAAACACAGTGAACCATGGTCAAGCACGGTCAAGCGTGGGTGACCCCTCTGACAGCTGTAATCATACGCTGCTCGCTGTCCCATGGCTGACCATCTGAGATCCATCACCACAGAACAGACACGCCTCTCTGGCATAGAGCGCCCGCAACACGACACCCAGGCCTGGAACTACGACAGACGGAGTCCACAGGAGCCTCTGATACGACATCACAAAGACACCGCCTCTATCTATCATCTGTCAGACTCTGGGATATTATTTACTTTGTTATAATATCCTCCTAGTGTTATAATATCTCCCTGGATTCATGTTTGGGTGTCTGGATGAAATCATTGGTTTATGTGGACGGGGTGATATCACTCGCATTTCAACAAGGTTTCTCTCCAGCTAATCCTTACGCTGCAATAGATCACATCACACAGGCTGAGGTGACGACCGGTATTATTGGCTGTGGCCAAGATATATCGACATCCTAGTCAAGTGACAGGTCAAACGTAATGTCCATTTTCAGATTCCTACTGCAGATTCGTACCACAGACAGGTGTCAGTGTCAGGGGTCATAGGTCAGGGGGTCATAGGTCAGGGGTCATAGGTATGGTCTTACTTACGGGTCAGGCTCTGGCTCCTTCTCATTTTGGGACTTTGTTTGGGGCTGAAGAACGTTATTTACCAGCTCAGTGATCCCGCTAAAGGGAAACCACCTGTACAGACAAGTACACAAGCAGATGCACCCAACACGGTCATGGACATTAATGATGCCCCCCTTCTCAGAGAGACAGAGAGAGGGAGGGAGGGAGGGAGAGACAGATCAGCTAGGGTCGTGGTGAAGGCGCCACTGCATGGACATTCACGAGACCACAAGTGGAGTTAGAGGAGCGAAACTAGCGGAAACGATCAGGAATATTGACCACGGTCAGCCACACCGACAAAGAGAGAGAGACGCAGAGAGTGAGAAACAGAAAGACAGAAAGATGGAGAGAAATAGTGAATGAGAGACAGAGAAAGAGTGACAGAACGAGACATAAATGGTGAAAAAAAAGACAGTGAGATTCAAAGAATGAGAGACAGAGTAGAGAGAAAGAGAGAAGGCAGAGAGAAAGAGAGAGAGAGTAGGCAGAGAGAGAGAGTAGAGTAGACAGAAAGATAGAGACAGAGTAGACAGAGAGACAGAGTAGATAGAGATAGATAGATATAGATAGACAGATAGATATATAGATAAATAGATAAATAGATATATAGATAGATAAATAGATAGATAGATAGATAGATAGATAGATAGATAGATAGATAGATAAGTAGGAAGCAGGTAAAGCTACAGCCAGTGAAGATGGGCGCTGCACCAAACTGACTTGCATCCTGTGAGAACCAACCAGGTTCAGGTTAGACGAACAGTAGATGTTGATAGGTCAAAATGCAGGAAGCAGGAAAAAAAGCATCAATCCACACAAACAGTGGATGAAGTAAGAAGCAGCGTGGTGCACTTTCACAAGCCAATCAGAATGCAGGTAACACACCGAGGGGGACAGCCAGTTACCAGGAAGAGGGCATGGAAAGTGGGCGGGGACCTGCTGGCACAGGAAGCCACATGAAGCAAAAGGGCACCAACCAGGAAGGTGACAGGAAGAAGAGTCAAAGCCCAGTGCACTGTGGGTAACGTAGGCTATTACTTACTGCGCCGGCTGAGGCTTTTGTTCTTCTTTTATCCTAAAAACAAAAGAATATGTTTGCACAACTCAGTGCTTATACAACACAAAGGGGGATGGAGAACGCAACATACACAAATAACATAAAGAAGACGTTACGTAAATGATAAGGTTATGATCATGAAGCTGGACATGACTGTGGGATTCTTTGACCATGGGACAGAAAGTAATGCTATTAAAATTATAATAATGATGGTGATGAGGATTCAAAACAAACAATCCAACCGTGAAAAAACATAAGCGAAACATTAGATATGACTTAACAGAACCAAGCATAAACTGCAAGCAAGTCAAAACGAAAAATGTTTCCTGTTCGCAAGGAAACATGTCATCGAAAACTCCAAGCTCTAATCTGCCATGTGACCCTGTCAGAACCACAGCCAGCCTATCAGAGCAGGCTTAAGGAGCTTCTCCCCAGCAGCCACTGGATTTGTCATCTAGAGAGAAGCAGCGTCCAGGTGTGACTGTCGTTATGTTGCCCTCTAGTGGACACAGCTGCTAAACCAACCCTTGCGGGCAGAAGAAAAGTCCACTTCTCCACTTTTCTTTGGTGTAGACATCCACTGTACCGTGCTGTGCGTGTGGTACCTGCAGCACTGACGGGGGAGGGGGAGGAGATGGGGGGGAGGAGATAAGGAGAAGAAGGCGAGAAGGAAGGAAGGAGGAGTACCTCTAAAAATAGAACCTCATTTAAAGGCCGCAGATGAAACCTGTTCATTACAACTTCATGGGAAACGGCTGAGGAAGTTCCAACGGCGCTCTCCCCTCCCCCCCCTCCCTCCCCCCCTCCCAACCCTCATTTCCGCTACCTCTGCACCTCCAGTTCATCGGAAAGAGGATTAAAGGAATGGTGGGGGGTTTGGGGGGGGGCTGGGGGGGGCGCTGATAACTTCTCCTGGAAGCACTCTGGGCTGGGCTGCTGTGATAGGGAGCAGGAGAGACGCAGGGGAGGGGGAGGGAGAGAGGGAGGGAGGGAGGGGGGGGAGGATGAAAAGGAAAGGGGGGGGAGAAGGGCATGGAGAGGGTGAAGGAGTCCCATGACGCAACCAAGGACCAACTACACAGAACTGAGAACACTCCCTGTGTGTGTGTGTGTGTGTGTGTGTGTGTGTGTGTGTGTGTGTGTGTGCCTACCCCCACAGTCTGGACTGCAGCAGTATCGCCGTTCCAGCCACGCGCATCACGCACTGTGCGTAGGGCACTAAGGGATCAGGGGGGCACCAAAGGATCAGGGGGGCACCAAGTGATCAGGGGGGCACTAAGGGATCAGGGGGGCACCAAAGGATCAGGGGGGCACCAAGTGATCAGGGGGGCACTAAGGGATCAGGGGGGCACCAAAGTGATCAGGGGGGCACCAAGGGATCAGGGGGGCACCAAAGTGATCAGGGGGGCACTAAGGGGTCAGGGGGGCACCAAGGGATCAGGGGGGCACCAAAGGGATCAGGGGGGCACCAAGGGATCAGGGGGGCACCAAGGGATCAGGGGGGCACCAAGGGATCAGGGGGGCACCAAGTGATCAGGGGGGCACCAAGTGATCAGGGGGGCACTAAGGGATCAGGGGGGCACCAAAGGATCAGGGGGGCACTAAGGGATCAGGGGGGCACTAAGGGATCAGGGGGGCACCAAGGGATCAGGGGGGCACTAAGGGATCAGGGGGGCACCAAAGGATCAGGGGGGCACCAAGGGATCAGGGGGGCACCAAAATAGTCTGAAAAAAATAATGCTAAGAAAAACAAAACCGTAAATATATGCCGATATGTAGTCAAGGTAACAGACAAGGTAACAAATTGTCATCATGCAAGGGGGGGGGGGGGGGGGGGGGGTAAGGGAGGAGGTGTAGGGCGTAGGGCACCAGAATGGCGGCGTGACTGGACTGCAGTCTTCATGCCTGTACACAAACACGCCTCGGCATCTGTCACACAAAGCTGGCTAATGTGAAGTGAGATGCCTACAAGTTCTCACTTGAAGCACACATGAAGTGAGATGCCTACAAGAAGCAAGATGTCTGCTCCTCTACCGGCCCCAACACACACACACACACACACACACGTGTCCAGTCCTGATTTGAGCAGCGTGATCATACTGAATATCCAGCCCTATCAAGCATGATCTAAGTTAATAAAGTGTGTGTGTGCG